>RCUC01157696.1:0-28325 GCA_003697995.1 Taxidea taxus jeffersonii
TTCTTAATGTCTGAACAGAGAGTGAAGCCCAGTCACGCTGTGACCAGTAAAATAATGTTGATTATAGTGTCCAGGGCAGGCTTCTTGTTGACCAGAGTTCCTCCCACTTACCACCCAGTGTGTCAGCATGTGTTCCACTTTCAAGCTGGGAGAAGTGATTTAGTGATGGAGTGAGAGGCTGTAAGGCTCGCCCTTTGGACCAATGGTGCCTGCATGGGTCCTGCCACCTTTGAGTTCTTCTGAGGCCTGGGAGTGACATCCTTTCTCCGATGATACCATGACTCATTAGAGACCACATTTTTATTAAAGCATTTCCGACCAGCTAAACAAACACTGGGGAAGTACTTACTTTGGGTTTCAAAGTGATAGAGAAATTCAGCTTGGGCATTGGAAGAAGTACAATTATCTAGAAGATTTATTAGTCCTAATTCAATCCCACTTTTCAAGCACTAAAAATTGTATGTGTCTATGTGTTTTATTTTCTCACTCTCTCTCCCTATAGTAGAGAATGTTACTACTCACACTGGAGCTGGGTTGACTCCTTCCATCCATCCATCCATCCATCCATCCACCCATCCATCCATCTATCCATCCACCCATCCATCCATCCATCCATCCATCCATCCATTCATCCTTCCATCCTTGCAACATGTATTTATTGAGTACCTGCTGTGTGTCAGGCTGGGGTACAGTGGTGACGTAGTCTCTGCCCTCACAGAGTTGATGGCCTAGTAATGAAGACAAACATTTAAAAAAATAAATTTAAACGTACAACTCTTGTTCATCACAAGTGACTTTTATTGCAATAGCCCCGTGGTTTGCAACTTCATTTCTCAACAGAGCATATGTTGCAAGACACTTCCTTGGGGGCAGTTGGGATTTGGCAAAGCCGGGAGGGCTCTGGGTTGTGCACACTTCTTTGCATTCCAGCTGTCACTCCTCCCCTTTCCACACCTGATTGCAACAGACTGTTGAGTCATGATAATACCAATGGGAATTGCTGGAAAAACAAGAGATGATTCCATCCCGGGTTGGAAGATGTTGGTGCAGATTCGCCTTTGTACTTCCTTGGCTTTTCATGGATGTGTTTTTGAATAAAGAATAATTCTTAGATGCCTATGGTCAGTTTCTAATTTGTCAAACTCTAAGGTGGAGGTACCAAAGCAATGCCACAGAAACAGCAATGAGTCCTACCTAGAGTTCACATTTTTCTGAACATCTTGGTTTGCCCTTCCCAACCATTAGAGCCTTTATGAGAGTTAATTGGTGCTGTCTCCTAAGCATGAAGAAGAATTTATTTCTGGAACAATCTGAACAGGGAGGGGTTTTAATTAATATTTTTGTCTTTTCTTCTTTGGCTATGAAACTAAGGTGAAACCAGTAGTTTGTGGTACATTGTCATGTTTTTTAATAAATAAAAATCTAATAAATTAAGATCCTGAATTGGCCATCTAGCCAAGTAGCTGAGGAAAAGATTCCATTCCTCTCCACGTTAACCTCACAAATTCTGAGAGGTCTGATCCCTTTGCTTTACCTTCTGTAGAAGTGAATTTATAATCCTGTCTTGGCATACTCGATCACATATCCTATAAATCCCTCACTGTAATTAATGACTAGTGCCCAGGAAATGCATATTTATTAATTAGATTAGATTAACCACTATGTTACATGGACCTAAAAATGTACATTATTCAAACACAGTAGACATTTTTCTTGCTCTCATAATGGATGGGAAGAAGGTCAGTAGGATGACCCTCCACATAGTCATTCCAGAACCCTTCCATTTACAACATGTGACTTCTAAGGTTGCCCTGGGAATCATTTCCATTCCAATGAGTAGAAAGGGAAAAAGACATAGAAGTGGGAGACACCTGGAAGGTTTTCAGGGGCCAGGCCTGGGAGGGACTGCACTTGAATTTCTCTCACGTTTCATGGTCCAGAACCCAGTTTTATGACCACATCTGACTTGCAAGGGGTCTGGGAGATATAGCCTCTTGGTAAGAAGCCATGTCTCAGGGCCAGTCTTACACTATGAAAGGGGAGAATGCATTAGAATGCTTAACTAGTGATCAGCATCTATCTCTGTCAAGTATGAAATTAAGCAGTACATGTTCTAGGGAACTTGGTGTGGGATTCCATTAGTTAATAACATGCAATCATAAAGGGATTCCTCAATGGGATAAATTGTTAAGGAGGTCATAGACTGTCTTCCCTGACAAATGGGAGATGATTTCTGAAAAGAGATGGGAAGTGGAAAAGTGACTCATGTGACTCCCTTGGTATAGACATGATTCCCTCATTTCTGAGGACCTGACAAATTATCCCTAAGAAGAGAGAAGGGGTGTGTGGCTGAGAGCCTACTCAGAGCTTGGCCTCTGTTGCCAGTCTTGTCCTGACCCTGTCAAGTTAAGGGAGCTGGCCTCCCTGGTTCTCATCAGCATTTCTAATTGGTAGTGAAAACTCTCTTGTACTTCTCCCCTGAGAGCTTTCTGATTAATTGTGCTGGTAAGTCATTATGCATATCATCATCTACTTTGACTCATAGGGATTTCTGTTTGGGGGAGTGGTAAGGAATGAAACTGCGCATAGGCTATGGCTGCTTAGCAGATGTATCTCTGATCTTATCCCAGGATGTGGTTTCTTGTCAGTAGTCTTGGGAGGCCAGAGGAAAGGGGAAGAAGATACTCAGTAATGTCCAATGTTTGGAATGAGGCTCGAGGACTGGGATCTATTTATCATGTCTTCTTTCAGTGTTTTTGCAGGGTCATGGGAGCATTGTGGATTCTTACTGTGGTTCAATTTTGCCACCTGGAAAGTAGAGGTTAGATTTTTTTTTTCTGCTTTCTTTACACTATGGGCTACATGGAGCTTCCTAAGAAACTCCAAGACCTGAAGCTTACTTTTATGGGTCATAAGAGAAGAAATGTGTATGTACATGAATATTAATTCATAGTTAGTACATATATTTTATAAGTTAATGTAAGTTAGCAAACTAAACCAGTGTTTATGCCCAATTTTAAACAAGTTTTCAACATTACATACTCTCAGGACAGAGGAAAAAAGTGTTTAGGTTTGTGGCCAAAATAGCAAACAAAAACACAAGTAACCAATTTACAAGGCATATCAAGCATCATCACGAGGGGCCACCAAACCCAGATGGACACGCACAAAGCTAACTAACTCCAATCTTAAACAATAACAAAATACATAGTAAGAACCAAAGTGATTTTTTTTAAAGCACAACTAATCTGACAATCAAGGGACTAAGCCCTAAATGAGGGATCTACGGGGGAATTGCTATTTTACCTTCTGAATCGCGACTGGTACTAGCTAATGACCATTACCGTTTGGATCCATACCAACACACAATGCATGTCACAACTACAAAGGAGATAAGAACTAGTAGAGCAGAACTGAGCAATTAACAAATTATTCTTTTTTTTTTTTTTTTGCTTGTTTACACTGTCAAAATGGTGAGTTTAATGATTTTTCTTATTTAGGCTCTTTTATACCAAAAGTGAGTTATACAAATTTAGTTTTGCAAGTACGTTTTTGCTTCATAAAGAACTAATTTCATTAGGGAGCCAAAGCTAATCAGTAGGAAACTGAAGATTAGGTAGGTTCTAAGACTCAATTTTTTTTTCATTGAAAACTCTTAGGTGCAGTTCACAAGTTTGCTAATTATTCTTCCCGGCCTACAACCCTTGGGTGCAGCTGTATATGCTTTCATATCGCACATGTGGCACCAGCTAAGCCAGGCAGAAAATCTGCTCTAAGAACATTTTTGCAACTGTTGGCTCCCGTCAAGTAAGACTATGACAAAAAAAGGTGACTAATTCTGCAACTCGCAGAGAAGATTCTGGACAAAGACACAAGACTAGTAGCATTGTCTTATTTATTAATGTAATTCAAACATTTTGCTGATAAAACTTTTGTCCATGACTATCCTAGCAACAAAATTTTACTCAAAATATTTCACTATGAAATGGTGTTGCAACTTCAGTGTAGTTTTTATTAATGGAGTGATTTTCATAAAGCAAATCTTACTCTTAAAATGGCAGATTCAATGACCAAAAGTGATTAAAAAAAAAAAAAAGAAAGCTTCCCCCTCCCCATGCTAATCCATGAGACCATTTGGATCAAACTGAGTTTTGGACCTGGGCTACACTAAAGGGAAAGAGAGTAGCTCATTCCTAAGTACCCGGAACAGGCGAATAGGACACCCCAAACTGACACGACCGAGAAAGCCCAGAAAGAATTGCGTTCACTCGGCAGCTCTAGGAAGGTGTAGACTGGATGAGAAACTGACCGAAAGCGTGCGCTCTTTCACCAGTGCTATTCCTTGGGTGTCCTAATTGCAAGAGCTACAAAATCAGTCCCTGTTTCTGTCCTCCCCCATCTCACCTGTCGGCCTTCCTGCGGTAGCCTCGGGAGAGATCCTGAGCTTTTTGTAGTCTACGGATTTAGCTCTGCGTCACTTTTGATGAATGGAATATAATAACATGCTTCTCTCTCTTAGTCCCCTAAAGTGTGTGTTTATGTCAGTTTGGGAGAGGAGATTTGGGTTGTTAAAATACAGTCATGTCTTCCTATAATTCTCTGCCTTTTGCTACAGTTTGATTACTGAGTCTCACTTTCTACTTAATTAGAACAGCGAGTTCTTCTGTTCTTTCTGAGAAGCTGAAGCACGAGACCAGAGAATGCTGGGGAAGGTTCGCCACGTGGAGATGGGAAGAAGAGTGTCTCTAGAAGCTCTAGCTCTGGGTTTCAGGCACTTCAGTAAGAGACTTTCCTCCCCTCTTCCTATGTACATTCAAGGAAAATGAAAGCAAGAAGGATCCAGAGACTGCCTGGGGGAAGGGGTGGCGAATGAGGTACCAGGTAGCAGTACAGAGCTCCCCAGAGGGCCACTCCTCGAGGAGAGTCACAAAGGGTCTCCCTCCTGCCTGTTCTTACCCATATCAGACACTTTCCGCAGAACGGGGGGGATGTTATTCATTGGTAGGCAGGAAATGAGGCTCCTGACCCCTCTTAACATGATCATTGCAGCCCATGCCTTTCTCCCAATCTCAGAGCCATGCCAGCCTTGAGTTGGCCTTTGGAGGAAGAAGGGGAACTCCAAAGGGGAAATCAGGGCCTAGAGGGCATCCTTATGGCACCTGGGGCCCGACTTCTGACTGGATCTTTCTGGTGCTAGCCTTTGCAGGATCGCAGCCACAGTGTCCTGCCCTGGACTGCGGGGGCCTCTGACCTCCCCCTAGCAAATGACGAATGGTGCAGGTTGGGGAATGGATAGTTCGACCCAAAAGGAAATTCACTTTTTCTTGGATTTAAGGAAAGCTATTTTAATACAATCCCTGTGATCCACCAAGACATCTTCTAATGCCCCTGTTCTTTTTCTTCCTGTGCACCGTCCCACCCCACCCCAGCTGTGCACAGCCAGCCCCACCGGTTCCCTCTCATGGGCTGTGGACTAAGGGGGGTCTCACCACAGAGCCCATAAGAATAATGAGGTGCATCAAAGAGACAAAAGATGTTTGGTTTCTCTGTTCTGCTCATGTAGAGTCTCATAATAAATTAAACCATTGATAAACTTCGCATCCTTGAAAATGTTTTCTTTTCTTGGCTTAGGGCTGTTTTGCCCAAAGACTCTTCTGTCTCTTTCTCTCTCTTTTCAGTATCATCTTGAGCATTTCAGGTCTTTCCTAGCTTCCATAGAGCATCCTTTCTTGGATTCAGAGGGTCACTATTTTTGGATTTCCTCTAAGCTGCTGAGATCTCTTGATTTCTGAGCTATGACCTTTCTCCCCATCACATCCCTCATCCCTCGTCCCTCGTCCCTCAAGACTGGCATACGCAATGCCATATAGAGGAGCACCTGGGTGAGACATGATTTAAGAGAAAGATGCCTGGTAAAGGCTGAAAAGAGTAAAACCACACATTACCTGGTCAGTATCATGGGGAACTGGGGGGACAGAGATCATGTGGTACAAAGTCCTAAAGGTCAGGGAAACAATATCCTTTTGCCAGGCTCTACACTTGCTGTATAAACTTGGACCAGCCATTTAATCCAGCGGATCTCTGCTCCCTCATCTTTTAAAGGAGAATGTTGAATCAACTACTCTCTGAAGGTTTGTTCCCCCCCCGCCCCATTTAGCTTCCATCGTCCTTAACCAAACACTGAGACCCAAGAAGAGGTTCTTCATTCCCTCCTCTGGAGATTATTTCCAAAATCAGAAATAATACCTTCCTGGATGCTACCTAAACATATTCTACCGTTGCATCCAGTTCCTTTCCCTGGAGGTTAAGGAAGACTGTCACAGATGGGAAATGCGTACTGAAGAATGGTGTCCCTGATGTCAGGTCTCAGCCCACCCCTCTGGGGCCGTAACTGGTACTAGATTTTGATAAAAGCATCCTGTTGCTCAGGGACCCATTGCATGAAGACAACCAGAAGCCCAAGAGCCAGGGACTAGATGAGAGAGAGCACAAGAGGATAATTTCCTTTTGGCTCTCAAAACAGGGCGTGAGGGAGACCTGAACAACCAGAACAGTCTGTCAGAACATTTTGCAGGAGCAGCAGAGGAAGATAAGAGATTAGAAAAAGGATGAAACCATCTAGTGGCTCTAAATGCCCTCTCCGCCATGATCTCTGCTCTGTGAGCCCACTCCCCTGCCAGACATATTTCCTCAGGCAATGACTGTGGTTCTGGGCTCTGCAGGGGATATGACCAGCTCCAGAAACAAGGCCGAGGTACTGTGTCTCAAGAAGAAACTGACCTCGGGCACCGCCTGTGTCACCATAGGAAGAGAAGGTGAGAACCATCAATTCCATTCAGGGCAACAAGCCTCTCTCTCCTTGGTCATCCTGGACTTATATCATGACAGAAAATTTTCCCAGCCAAACAGGCAAGAAATAATTCCAATTAGCAAAGATCTCTCGGGTTGAGTGAATTCCTAGCATGTTTTATTTCAGAAATGCCTGCATTAGTAGGATTTGGCCTTGACTAAGTGATTCTTCTCAGAGGCAGGAATGTGGCTAGGTGGGACCTCCAAGGGCTTAGGTGGTGACCGGAAGGATTCTTGGGAACGCTGGGCTGGCAGGGAACCCACTCTGCCATCAGTCACAGCCCAAAGGAGGAACCGTACAGATGCCACGGGGATATAGGGATGGACTGGCTCTGTGTGATCACCGGCGCAGAGCATCGGGACAATGGTCTTCTGAAACTAAGGAAATGGACACAAATTCTTCTGAGAAACCCTACTAGTCCCAGACCTGCTTCCCAGGATTTGGAAACTGAAAGCCCCGGTCCTGAGCCTAGTCGGCAGCTGCTGTGGGGGGGGGTGTGTGGGGCGTGAGTGGGCAAATGGGGGGCGTCGGGAAGGTGGAGGTGGCGTGGCCTTCTTTACCGGGTGCGGCTCTCACGCCGAGGCTGGCTACGGTATCCTGCCCAAAGTTACCACCACAGGAATGCATCAAGACTACAAACATAAAGAACCACGGACACGGACTTCATCCAAATTCTATGAGGAGTGAACAACAACAACAAGAACAACAAAACAAAACAGAACAAAAAACAAGAGAAGAAAGGAAAAGAAAGAACAAAATAGCCCTTCGAGGTAAAGGGCATGCTGGGAAGGCGAGAGCCAGAGCCGCCTCCCCAGAGCATGCTGGGAGGACGGGCACCGGAGCCGCTCTCTAGAGCATGCTGGGAGACAGACACCAGCACGTCTCCGGGACTGCACTCCCCCCCACTCCCACCCCTATTCCCTCACCCACCCCCAACCCGGAGACGAGAGGAGAGTCTGTCCGAAGACGACTGCTGCGTAGGGTGTGCGGTGGTTCTCTGCAGGTCCCCCCCACTCTGCAGGGTTGAGTCAGCACGTGGGGGGAACAGTCAGGATGAGGAGACGGAGAAACGGAGAGGCAGGACAAAAACGGGGGGACTGACACAGACTGGAGGGCCAGTGTGTTGGCCGAGGACGAGGGGAGAGTGGAGCGGAGCGCCGGGGGGCTGCTAGCCCGAGGTGTTGATGTACAGCTGGCTCTTGAGAATGTAGTCGATGACCGGCTGGGACAGGTAATCCACCACGTGGCCGTCCCCGTGCTGCAGGGCCAGCCTGGACGAGAAGACACGGGAGTCAGGGGACGCCTTCCCTGACCAAGGCGGAAGGACGCGCCTGCCCACTCTCCCAGGGAAGGGGTTTGCCCAACACCCCAGTCTCTGGCTTTGCTTGGGCTCCATAAATGGTTTCCCTCTTGGGACAAAGCTCGCCCGCCCCAGAATTCCTCCCCGCCCTGGTGACTCCCTTCCATCCGGGCTCTGCCATTTCCCAGCAGAGGGACCTCAGGCAAGTTACTGAAGCCCATCCGTTCCTCAGTTTTCTCCTCTGTAAAAATGAGGCAAATATTTGGGCCCACCTCCTTCAGTTATTAAAAGGATTTAAAAAATAAGAATAAAAGGCTTGAAGGAGTCATGCAAAGCCTTTAGAATAGCCCAAACACGCAGTAGGTATTTGAATGTGATGACTGTTCTTATTCTATTCCTTCGTGGTTCTCCCCATCATGGTCTCATGACAAGGAATCTCCTGATGGACCACTTTTCCCTCCTGGGAGCCCTGACAGAGAAGAACGTGACCTCCTCCTCTGAGGCAGGGAGGAAGGAGGAAGGCACTACCAGGTACAAAAGGGATCCAGTGAGCACTTGGTTTCTTCACAGTTGTGTGCTCCAGCCTTGGTCTGGCTACTTCCCATTCTCTGCTCATATGATGGCCTTGGGAATCTCAGGCCCCAAGGAGCTATTTGTATAAAATGCACACCCTCCTCCAGAAATACAGATTCTGAAAGGCAGTGAGCCCTGCCCTGTGAGACCCCCTCGGAGGCTGGCTCACTGCCTCTTCAGTGCACACACTGTCCTGATCTTCCAAGCAAGCCAGGTCCCTACATGCCTCCCTGCACAGTTCACAGGGAGACTTCTGGAAAAAGTAGCCTATATCCTGGGTTCCCAAATGCCAATCCCAACTTGATCAGAATCCCCCAGAAAGCTGATCCCTCAGCTCATCCACCACAGATTCTGATTCAGTGGGACTGAAGGGGACACAGGAATTTGTGTGCTTGTGTAAGTTCATGGGGTAATTTTATCATGCAGCCATGTTTGGAACCAAATCCTTCTCCTCTCCCCTCAGTGGTCCTTGTCAGTTGGGTTTCAGCTCTCGCCTCACAGTTTGATGCTACTCTTTGAGGTGTCTACATAATCACCTTCCAGGGAGGAAGTCCAGCAGACCTTTAAAAATGCTGGGCCCACCTGATTTCTTGGAAATATGTGACAGAGACGACAAGGCTCTCCATCTTTGCACCCTCTCTTGCCTTGGTTCTTGGGCCAGTGCCGCTGCTGGTCTGATGGCTCTTGAGCCTTCTAAATGCTTCTCTTCTTAGGGACTCTCCCTGTGAGGTCAGCCATACTCTTAATGTAGTTTACACTTCTGTGCTCATGGCTTTCAGCTCCATTTCCACTCCCAGACCTCCATATTCATAGATGTCCCCGTTCCACCGGACATCTCCACTTGGGGTTGGCGGCGGAGACTGTTACCTGGCCCTCAGCATCCATTCTCTGTTCTTCTGTTCAGTAATAGAACCTCCCGAGTTTAAGCTGAGCACAGCTTAAAGCCCAGCAGCAGCTGTGGACCCACAGCTAGAAGCTTCACGTGGAAGAGGTCAGAGATTCGATCTCTTTTGACTTCAGTAAGAGGGAAATAAACACTTCTCTTATTGAAACCATGACTATTTGGGCTCTTTTTGTTAGGACAGCTTAGCCTATACGCTCATTAATACAGTATTTCATCAACACCTCGAACTCAAGAGTCTCAAACTAAAAACATCCTCTTCCTCCCATGAACCAGCTAAAACCAGCTAACGACCCTCCCCCCCACCCTTAAAAGAAAACGACTGAGGGGGGCGTCTGGGTGGCTCAGTCAGCTGAATGTCTGACTCTTGATTTTGGCTCAGAGCCCGATCTCAGGGTTGTGAGATCGAGCCCCATGTCGGGCTCTGTGCTGGGTGTGGAGCCTGCTGAAGATTCTCTCTCTCCCAGGGTGCCTGGGTGGCTCAGTTAAGCGTCTGCCTTCGACTCAGGTCATGAGCCCAGGTCCTTGAATCAAGTCCCACACTGGGCTAAGGAGCAGGGAGCCTGCTGCTCCCTCTGCCTGCTGCTCCCCCTGTTCGGGCTCTCTCTCTGACAAATAAATACATAAAGCCTTAAAAAAAAAAGATGCTCTTTCTCTCTCCCTCTGCCCCCCGACTCTTTAAAAAAAAAAAAAAAAGTAAATGACTGGGGACAAGTACGTGAGGTCCCCAAAGAAGGCTGGATACCAGGCAGCAGGGGTCAGCAAACGAAAGGGTCAGCTTGAACCGAGGAAACTTGTAGTGACGCTTGTCACCCCATTTGACCAAGGCCCCTCTGGCTGTGCGTCAAACGTACCTGCTCTTGGTTGAGCTGACGACAGACATGGGATGGTTGATGTCATCCTTCACCACCATAATGTTGTTCTGGGGACAGAGCAGAGAAAGCAGGTTGCCCACCCCTCTCCCTTAGGGTCCTCAGGTGCCTTTACTCCTCTGGCCCTCCTCCCCTCCCCTGCAGCAGGCCGCCCAGAGAAGGAGCACACCACAGAGCTAGGGCCGCGAGGAGATGGAGAACTCACTTTGTATTTGCGGAGTATTGAGGAGTGATTCATGATTCGGTCTGTGTCCGCTGCGTCCCGGGGCACCACCACGATCCCGAAGTCCCCGACGATCACCTCCATCTGCAAACACAGAGAGCGACCTTTGGCAAGACCACGCCCCCTGCTACTTAGCAGGTGGACTGGCCTGCCGTGTGGAAGGCCACACTCCGGTCCTAAGCCTGCCTTCTCAGCCCTACTAGTCAGCTCTTTCGGGTAACCACCTGTCATTGTGCCAGTGAACGAGTGGGACCTTCGCCTGCCACCACAGAAGATGGTTCACAAGTACCTCTGGGTGGAAGGAACAAACGTGCTCCCGCATGTCTGGGCGAGATCGCCAATTCCTGAGGCTCCGGCTGGGCCCACCGTGCCAAAGAAGGACAGGAATGACGCACAGTCCTCACGTGGCAGACACGGGTCCCGCTGCCCAGCAGGTGTACCCCAGCTGGACGCCTGAGAGGGCTGGATGCTCCCCAGCTCAGCCATGTCAGAGCTGCCAGGGACTCAAGGGTGATGAAGAGCACGGAAGGGCTTGGAACACCCATGTGCCCACAGGCAGTGATTGGAAGAAGAGGACTATGGGGTCACTTCTGAGATCAGCCTCTGATCCATGCTTCCTGCCCTAATGAGAAATGAAACCTTTTCATGAAGAAAAAAATTATTTTTTTCTGGTTATACACACAGTATAAGCTTGGGAAGTCCAGGGGGAAAAAGATCAATCACCATCATACAATCCAGATAGCTACTCTTAACGTGGTGCATCTGTCCACGGTTTCCTTCTCTACAAATAAGTGCATATAACTACCAGCGGGTTACACTGAAAAAGTAATCATTTTATCTGTATTTTTTTATTTAGCATTTTTTATGAGCACTTATTTAGCATTTTTGTAATGGTCTGATGATTTCATTGTAGTATGACATACATGATATATTAAACCAATCTTATGATTGAATGTGTACAGTTACTTCTGATTTTTTGCAAGTATACATAACACTTTGTTGAAGATCTTTATGTATAAATCTTTTGCCACATCTTTGACTATTTCCTTGGGATAAGAAGTAAAATAAGGACGCCTGGGTGGCTCAGTTGGTTAAGCGGCTGCCTTCGGCTCAGGTCATGATCCCGGCGTCCTGGGATCGAGTCCCACATCGGGCTCCTTACTCACCAGGGAGCTTGCTTCTCCCTCTGCCTCTGCCTGCCTCTCTGTCTGCCTGTGCTCACTTTCTCTCTCTCTGACAAATAAATAAAATCTAAAAAAAAAAAAAAAAAGTAAAATAATTACACTCAACGGATTTCAAAGTCCTTAAGACTTTGCTTATTGCCTTAAGCTTATTACCAAGTTGCTTTCTGGAAACTCGTGCCAATTTTTATTTTCAAAAAGTTATGGCATTTAATAGACTTGGATCTCGCCCAGGCATATTGCTGTTTAGATCTTGCCAATTAAGGATCCCAGATGGGGAGAGAAGGGAGGGGGAGACAGGTTACTTCTAAGCAGGGCGGCTCATTGTGCAAGACCTGCTCCAGTGGCAAGGGACCCAGTCTTTCCTCTAATAAGTGCCACAAAAACAGACATTAGGGAGTACTGGGCCACTTCGGTATCAGACAATTTCGATAGGAGCAGAATCCCACTTCTCAGTCTCATTCATTGATTCTGTTCGCCTACGGATGTGTGCGCTCAGGCACGTGTACACATGCCCTTGGGTGTCTCCAGTCACCTTTCCCCTACTTCTGCCATTGCTTACCACCGGGGCTAGAGCAGCCGCGGGCGCTGCTGTTGCTAACGCAGAAAGCTGGCGGAAGGTGCCCTAGGAGGGAAGCTGCAGAGAGGAGTTAGAAGCTAGGTGGAGAGTAGCAGAGTCCCCATCGGATTGTGTCATTTGTTAGGGACACAGCGTTATAGGGCAAGCTGCAGCTGTCAGTGGTGCTCAGCTGGAGCAATCCAGTGCCAAGCATTTGTCCTGGAAACGAGGAATGTCAGCAAGAGGCAGGGCCACGCGCTGGAGGTAGACCGAGCTCCTCCCTCCACAGCTTTAAAGTATTGCACTGGGATCCACGGCTCAGAAGGTCACCGAGGCACTGATTCCCAAACTTGGTGGAGCATTGATTGGAATCACCTGAGGAGTTTTCAACACTCTTGAAGCCCAGCTCACACCCGAGAACAGTGAAATGAGAATCCCTGAGAATGGGACCCAGGCAGCAATAGTTTTGGTTTTTTTGTTTTTTTTTTTTAAATTTCCCAGGAGATTCCAATATGCAACCAGCTTGAGGACCAGGGGTCTAAGCACTGCTTAAACCTCCAGGGGAAGTGGTAGGGTGCAGAAACAGAAATGAAAAGGGAGAGGAGAGGGGGAAGTGAGAGAGGAGGGAAAAGGAGAAGAGGGGAGGGGGGATCTATCCAAGCTGGTAGACACGAACATTCCTCAACTGCCTGTCTCACCAGAAGACTGAAGATGCCCAGTGTGCGTGGCCTAATGCAGGGTCTGCCTTCGGTTTGATTCCGAGAACTTGGCAGACGTTCCACAAGCGATGAATGAGATACGGGGGCTACTTAAAGTGAGCCTTCTCGTTGAAAGCATGAAAACAATGGTTCACACTGGAGTCCGGCCTCATGGGGGAAGTCACCCTATGGGTGACATGCGTGCAGCTGGTGCTTCCCACTCAGGAACGAATGATCTGAGCATTCAGTCAATAACAGTTCCAGGGGCCTCAGTGGGTGGCAAGCAGAGGGAGACCTTGCTGCCCGAGGTGTTTTCTTTTTTCCAGAAACAGGTGACAGGCTTGCCCCCTGGGAATCGCAGATGGAACGAGGGAGGCAGGGTCTACAGGACAAGACATAGAGCTTATAACCGCATCTGAGCTGCACGTCTGGGGGAGTTTGGGTCGGGGACAGCAGATCTTTTCTGCTCCTTTGCCTAGATCCTAGGACACCGGGCTTGATTTCCATGCTATTTGTGTGGGTGTGTGTCTGGGGGTGAGGAGAGATGCCATGTGCTAGAGCTGGTAAGGCGTGCCCTTGGTCCCATAGGTACCCATCTCATGCAGGGATGTAGTTGTCCTTCCCACCCCCCACCCCCAAACCCCAACTCCTGTCTTCACCTGGCCCCCAGGAGACCACCCTCTCCTGGTTTCCTCCTATCTCAGCAGGTGCAATTCTTCCTTGTGCTGGTTCTTCCTCATGTCCCTAACCTTGTGCCATTGGAGTCCCTCCCAACCCCCCCACCCCCCAGTCCTTGGACCCTTGGGGTGAGCAGATTCCACACTGAGCACGGAGCCAGACTCGGGGCTCGATCTTACATCCCTGAGATCATGGCCTGAGCTGAAACCAAGAGTCAGAACCTTAAGCGAACGAGCCATCCAGGCGCCCCTCTGTGAGACCTTAAGCCACCGATCTTCAGCAACAGAAGAGGAATTCATCCCCATCACCTCTCACTTAGATCGCTCTGGTCTCCTTGTTTTTCTCTTGCCCTTTTCAGTCTATTCCCAACAGCCAGACTGATAATATTAAACTAGACTGTGCTACTCCTGGGTCAAAAGTCTTCACTTTTGTCCCTTCTCAGTGAGACCAGGTATTTCAAGTTGAGTGGCCGGGCACGCAGACCCACTCGCGATCCACACCTGCACAGCCCCGGCCCCTTCCTGGGCTCCTCCTTAGCCTTCGTGTCTGTCCAATAACTTATATATTTTCTTTGTCCAGCCTGACTTTTGTCTCTTTCTCTCTCTTCTATAAAGGTAACCTCCATGAAGGCAGGGAGCTTTGTGTGTTTTGTTCACCGCTCTGTCCCCAGGGGACAAGGACCTGGTGGCTCATACGTGCTTGATCGGTGCTGTTGACAAAGGAGATCCCTTCCGAGCCTTGTCTGGCAGCTGTCGTCGGGGCATTAGCTGATACGCTCTCCCTGTCTCGGGACCTGGCAATGAGCCCGCAGGACCTCATGGGAGCTCTGGGAGGCCCAAAGACGCTACTCAAAAGATAGACTCTCAGGTCCCATGACGAGTAAGGGGGAAGCTTCCTTTGGCAGGTTCCCAGATTTGATCCGATCGGTGAGCGGAAGCACCTGGGGCAGCTTTAAAACCAGCCACCAAAGGAGAAACCCCAGACCTCCCCCCCCGCCGCCAGGGATTTTATTCCGACATGTCTAGGAGGGGCTGGAGCCTCTCTCTTTACAAGCTCCCTAATCCTTCTGCTGTGCACCAGCCTCTGGGGAATTGTTGCTTTCAATCACAGGGGCAGTTGCTAAACTACTAACTCTCTGGCTTGGTTTGGGATGAGGTCAAAATGAGATACTCGTAAGACAAGCCCCTTGGAGGATTCCAGCAAAAACAAGGACAAGGATGTCACCCTGTGCCCTGGGGAGTGGGGGGGTAGGGCGTTGGGGTGGACATGTGACCCCGGGAAACAGAGGGTTACTCAGGATCTCCCTGCCCATGGAGCCTGCAGGAGTGCGCCCAGGCCCCTGGGACGGAGCTGTTATTCCAGCGTGAGGGGAGCCCTCCTCTCCTGCGTGTTCATGAAGAGTTCTCCGCACGTCTTGCCTCAGGGGTGGGGAGGTGGGTGAGCAGCCAAGGTAGCAGAGCTGTTCCGCTTGGCAAGTCCTTTTCCTGATGCTGACCAATATGAACCCATACTGCTCTGCCACAATTAGCGAGATTAGGGTAGAGTTCCCCAGCCCCTGCCCCTGCCCCCACTGCTGCCCAGCATGCACTGGCCCTCTCAGTTGAGCTCTGGCGGGTCATGCCTGGGGTGGGGATCTGTGACATTCATCCTGTTTCAGCTTCCTGCTCACAGGCACCGTGTTTTGATCATATCTTTTCATCCTCTGGTCAAAAGCTCCCCGAGGGAGGCAGGGGTGGGGATGGGAAGAGGAAGAGGGAGGGGATGGACTCTGCTTCCCCAAATGTGGGGAATCTGAAGGAAGGATATGAGACATGTTGAGGGAGGAAGCAACTTGGCCTTGAGAGAGAGAACACTCATGAGGACCCAGGCGGCGGATCTGGAAGGAACAGGAAGTTATCATCATCTTTCCAGGAGGCTGAATTTCAAGATCTGCACTGTGGGAATTGCGGGATGCTCTGGGCTGGGGATGCCCTGTGCTCTTAGCCAGGTACTTTCCTAGGCACCAGGAACAGAGGGTTGAGCAAGACAGACACGCTTCCTCTCTTGGGTCAATCACTACCTAGGAGGAGGCATTAAACAAATGATTATTTCAAGTGTGTCTGCTGCTATGAAGGATAAGGGCAGGTTACTATTAAGTAGCTGATGCCTTGTAGTGGCTAATGTCTTATAAGTAACTGGTAAAAGTCTGGGCCACATCTCATGGTGTGCTTAAACTCTCTGATGGGCTAAGCTCCCCCAACCGAGGAGGAGATACTCTTTCATCCCACAAACTCTCATGTCATGTATATGGCAAATGAGGCTCTCTCCTGGTGCTGCCAGACAAGATAGGCAAACCTAGTATACTTGTAGCACTTACCTGCCAGGAGAGAGAGGCCATAAACAAAAGTGTAAATAAGGATGCATCCGGGGGCTCAGTGGGTTAAGCTTCTGCTTTCAGCTCAAGTCATGATCCCAGGATCCTGGGATTGAGTCCCGCATCAGGCTCGCTCCTTGGCAGGGAGCCTGCTTCCCTTCTTCTCTCTGCCTGCCTCTCTGCCTACTTGTAATCTCTGTCTGTCAAATAAATAAATAAAATCTTAAAAAAAAAAAAAAGAATGCATCGGTGGAATTAAGTACAATATTGAATATTAAACACAATGACCTTCAAGTTGAAACCAAAATGACAAGAAGGGGCCAGACACAGGGATATCTGGGGTAAGAGCACTCCTAGTTAGGGCACAGCTAGTACAAAGGCCCTGGGGTAGGAAAAACTATTAACAGAACAGGGGCGCCTGGGTGGCTCAGTGGGTTAAGGCCTCTGCCTTCAGCTCAGGTCATGATCCCAGGGTCCTCGGATTGAGCCCCGCATCGGGCTCTCTGCTCAGCGGGAGCCTGCTTCCCCCTCTCTCTCTCTGCCTGCCACTCTGCCTACTTGTGATCTCTGTCTGTCAAATAAATAAATAAAATCTTTAAACAAACAAACAAAAAACACAACACAACAGAACAAAACAAAATAGGTAGGACTGAAGCACAGAGAAGTAGGAAAAATAGACGAGGACCAATCGAAGATGGGGTTTCATTCCGATTATAAACAGAAGTCATGAGAGTGTTTTAAACAGAAGGTCTGACTTCCATTGACAGCAGGATCCAATATACACTGGTTTACCCAGGTGAGACTAAGTGGTTAGATCTTCTGTAAGATCATTCTGAAATCGGGATTAGGATCCTGACCATCTTCCCCAGACCATGCTCTCTTCTCTGGGTATAGCACGTGGGTGACTTGGGCCCATTGTGTTTCTTTTCCATATGAGGATGTTCGGGAATAGACAAGGGACTATCAGTAAGGAGGGAAACAAACAGGTATTAAGCCATCTGTCATGTACTGGGAGCTTTCCTGATTATGACACTTAATCCTTATGACAGTGGTCTTCTGAGATAGGGGCCTGAGTTCTCCATTCACAGATGGGGAAATGAAGACTCAGTGAGATAGATTAGCTAGCTGGTGATTTGAACCCACTCTGGCCTGCTTCCAAGGCTCTTTCTGCCACATCAAACCCCTTTGAGATCTGTTTCTTCAGATTCACATTTTAATGACTTGAAACTTTTTTGGTTTGAAAGTATTTTCTTTTTTCTCCAGGTTTATCATGGGCTTCCTCCTCGATGTGGAGTCCTTCATGACTCCACATCGCCCCCTGGAGGATATAATTTTGTCTATGTCCAGCTGGGTTGCAAAACGTGCGAGGAAAGGTGTCCAGCAGAAGCCACACAGTGGGTTAGGGGCTTCTGAAATATGCCCCACCCATTTCAGCAAAGAATCCCCCACCCTTGTTCTGGCCTCTGTCCCTCTCGGGAGGGAAGGCAAGGCAAGAGGTTAGTACGACCAGCATTGAGAAAGTGGGAAGGCATTTCCAGAATGACTCTCTTAAGTGCAAATAAATGATCCTTCAGAGGGGTTTCCCAGAGGAAATTACCCCCATTCCCATTTCCAGTTTGGGGGGTGTGGGAAGCCAAGAGATTCCAGACTCAGTCAAAAGCTTGAAAACCAAACCAACAGTATCTTTCACACGAGAACCAGAATCTTCCATGATAGGAGCTAAGCCTCCTTCCCTAGAGCCTGTAAATTCGACATTGGTTTTATCCGTGTGGGGACCTAATCCCCTGGGGTGGAAGTGTCCACTGGGCTTCCTGGCTGGGGCTGGACTGTCTGATAAAAACCATCTGAGCCTAAAAGACCAAATGTTTGTCTTTGCTCTATGAGCCCTGGAGCCCTGGGATTTCTTCTGGAGTGGCTAGTGCCCCAGGCTCTTCCTTTGTTTATTTTCTTTGGTGGTTTTCCCATAGCTGGTAGATGTAGGAAGCAGTTAGCCCCCGGCTGGTTGGCAGGAAAGATGTAGGGTACAGCCAATTAGAGCCAGCCTGTGGAATGCTGGGTTTCAAGAAGTACAAAAAGAAAGAAAAAGAAAACACAATTTCCTTACCCGCCCATCTCTGGAGCCTCCTGTTCTGCCTTTAGATTTTCATTCCTTTGGGTTAATTATTGCCCCTTGCTCATTTAAAATGCAAATACCATTTGAAAGCAGCTAATACATTTAATCATTAAACTGAATGATTTTGCCTGGTTTGCTGAAAAGTCAAAAGCTTCTCAAATAAAGACCAAGATAAACTATCTATTTCCATCAGCCAGAAGCATCTCCCCAGAAGCTCTTGTTCCCACCATTCCATCTTTCAAAGTCTTCTCTGGAACCAAAAAGCCCATCTTTCCCCCCACTTACCCTAATCCTGCCCTTACTCAGAGCCCAGCTCAAGTGCTCCCCTCTTACAACCTGCTATGAAATATATAAATTTCTCATTCTTCTCACTGTCTTTTATGGATGAGATCTGAAGACTTGTGCAAGCTCCACTTTTCCAGGCGTGTGCTAGGGGTTAATTGAGCTAATTCATGAGCAACATCCAAGTCTTTACTGTCTCTCTCCCCCACTAGAAAGCAAAGCACACACAGTGGGAAGCTTTGTCTATTTTGTTCGCCCTGCTCATTCAGCCCTAGAACAATGTCTGGCACTTGGTAGGTACTCAACGAATATTTTAAAACCAACAGATGAGTAACAGGCAAGATTTTTGAGCACTTATTAGTTTTAGGAACTCTTCTAAACCTTCTACAGTTTTATTTCATGCGCTATAAAAAACTAATATTAAAAAAAAGATATTTTTAGATTGCAAGTGCCTTAAGTACAAACAACGTCCTTATACTCATCCTGGGCTTGAAAACTCAGTATTAGCTGAAAGACTGGCTGAAAGAAAGAATGCTGGAATCCGGATTAATTTGCAAGAATGCCTTCTGTTATAATATGATGGACAAAGCCGCTGATAGTGTAAGAGCCCTAGACCACTGATTTTATCCGTGTTACACTCACTGTAACAGCTTCCGGCTTCAGCAATGTGGGTCCATGGCTGACCCTTTCTTCTCTGGCCTTGACTTCCCACAGAGCCTGCTCCATGCTTGGATACCTGCTTCGGTGCTGGCGCCAGGATGCGGCACAGCAAGGATCAGGTCCCCTAGGGGAGACCAACTCTAATAAAAACCCAGGGATGGTAAGGGCTGGCCCCTCTCCCCCAACCCCAGTTGCTGATCTCCAAGGCTAGCCCAGGAGCCTGGGTCTTGACTTCTCTCAGGAATCAAGAATGAAAAAACCAACTGCCTGGCCACACAAGCAGCTCTTTTGTATCCCACGGAGAGAATCTTGATGAACATGTATGGAATTTTCTCCCCCTGGAATGTAAGGGGAAGGGTGTGTCATTGGTCAGAGGAGGTCAGAATTCATCGTGGGCTAATGGATCTTTGTGCCTAATAGGAAATGCCCAAGGGATGAGTTAGGAGGTGGGGTTGTTCCTTTGGCTGTGGTGTGAGACTTCTGGGTGGAGAGCACTGCTTCAGGAGTCCTGACTGCAAGAGCCAGATGGACTCCGGGGAATTTGTGACTGTGCTGGAGAAAGCCCGCTGTAGGACTGACCAACTCAGCTGCTTCCCAGCCTGCTTTGAGCTTTCTCTACAGAAGGGTGGAGAGACTCCTATTTCTCTCCAGACCTGTCTGAACTAGTGTGGCTTTTCTCCTGCTGCCAGAATCCTGAGGATTCTGAAGAACATAGAGGCTGGGGTGTGGATCCAGGGCATGTGACCTTCCCAAGGAGCTTTGCTCTTCTCCCCACCTCCTATCCCCAGTCGCAGGCAGATGCAGGGGTTTGGGCTCATGGTCACTAAACAGAGGTCTGTGGCCAACAAGTATCCCATGGGCCATCAGGTAATGAAGAAACCTGGGATAGAAATAGGTCTCATATACCTCACCCCTGGTAATCTCATGGTCAGAAACTGAAAACCCTAAAATGGAACCTTTCCAGGCAAACTCCAGATGGTAGAATTTTCTGGTAGAATAAGCAGGACTCACACTGTACCTAGTCTTTAAAGTCCAACCTTCCTTTTCCAGACCCTGAGGTCCACCCATCCCCCAACAAGCACAGTGGAATCATCTGCCGAGTTACTAACCAGTTATGCGCTCCCTACATCCCCCTCTGCTCAGCCCAACCCTATTTCTAGCAGAGAACCAGACCCTTCACCAGACCCTGCTCTCTAATTTGCAGGGCAGAAAACGATGCAGTCAGTGGCTTCAAACTCACTGAAGAGATTTCACTAGATGTTTACGATGAGAGAAAATAGGAAAGATACCTCTCGAAAAGAAAGAAGAGGTTCTGTGTTCTCTGCCTCCCTCCCCCCACCTATCCCCTGTCCTCACACACACACAACTTCCACACTAGAAGGAAGCTAGAGATCGGTGAAAACCACCCCTCTCCTCCCGCCCAGGCAGCACCCTAGGGGCAAAACCTCAGAAGAAAATGAGTCCTGGTGATCATGGATGGGTGGGGCCCAGCGCTGGGCTTTCTGACTTGGCCAGGGGCCCAGCAACACCCCACCACCTCCAAGTGACCACGAACTTCCAGACAGAGAAGGCGTCCGTGGGGACCCCAATGAACTGATGTTCACGTTCAGGGCCCACAGAAGCCCTTCAGGTTCTGCTGAGACTAACTCCCCGTCAGCCCTGTGGAATAGATTTGGACTTGAATTTTAATTTGATTTAAATAAATCAAAGGTGATATTTCTAGCACACCTCTTTTGTGGGTTGAGAGTCACACTCGTTATGTAAGGAAAGAGATCCTTGATTTTTTTTCCTCCCTCTACCTCTGGTGCCATGATTCTGAGGACCCCACAGATTGGCTGTGGGTTAAATCAGGGGCCAGAGCAACTGGCTGAGTGGGGATGGGGCAGCAGAGTCCTACCTAGACTTCGGAGAGCATTTTGGAGTGAGCTTTGAGCCTCTGCTTTACCCAACCCCCTGCTGCCTGTGCTGGGAACTGGAATTCTTACCCCCGGACAGGAGAGATGAGGGTCTCTGCTGCCCCCCTTGGCGTGCTTCCTGGAGGAGCGCTCTGGGTCTTCAGAACAACCAACCAAGGAGGAGCACAGCTGAATAAATGAGGGTCTTGCTCTCCCTTCACTGTCACATTCCCAGTAAATCAACAGCTATTGGTTGCTCTAATTTTTTGTCTTAACCTGTGCTGTTATTTCAACACCAGAGCCCAACGGGAAGAGGAGAGACCTGGGGCTCCTCTTCTTAGTCTTCAAATGTCAGATGTGACAATGGCAAGAGCAGCCATTTTGGAAGAAGTCGGAGGACCTGAGGTCAGCAATCTAACCAGGAGGAACGGAGAGGGACTGGCCTTGCTTCCAGGGCCCCAAATGCTCTAAGTTACAGGCTCCAGAGAGCCTGGGTGGGCCCCTGAGAGGGGGCCCTAGAGATTCCCTGCTCCTGTGAGTGGTCCTCTAGGCTGCCACCCCAGGGGCTGACTTCATCCCTCCTGGACTATCTGGGCCTGAAGTGGGATGTGTCCCCCCTCCCCCCAGAGCAGCCCCCAACCGCGATCTGCCTAGATTCTTGGAAGAGCTCTGCCGAGATCTGGAACACAACTTTGGCCATCTTACTGTTTATTTTCACAGCACCGTGTGAAATAGAGAGGAAAGTAAAGGTTAATTAAGCCATTTTATCCAGAACTGAAAGGAGGCTTACAATTTCACCTGCAAGAAATGGTCCAGGGGTGGAGGTGAAAGGCCTACACAGTATAATTCACCTCTGGGGAACTCTCCCTCCCCTCCTGGTCCTCCCACAGCATGTTAGTACTCACACTCTTCACCTAGAATATCTGTGTGTACGTTTATGTATGAGTCTGTTTAGGTAAATTCGCTTAAGAACGTTTGTTGTATGTAACTGTGTTGGGTACTAGGCTGGGCACTTCATATACACAATCTCATTTAATTTCCCCCAAATCCTATGAGGTAGGCACAATTATTACACCCATTTTAGAGATGGGATAAACTGAGGCTCAAAATAGCTTTTGTCATGAGCTGTGTTCGAATAGAGCTGGAATCTGGAATCTGACCCTGAAGGTTCTCTCTCTCTCTCTCCAGAAACGTACATATATGTACCTGAAAAAATTTCCTATGTACATGTCTTGCCACCTGATACTTGAGGGAACAGACTGTATTGCCTATTTTTGTAAATGTCAGAATGTGATAGATAGCATGCTATAGATTTTTAAAAGCACAACCAAGTTGTACTATGTGATGTTAACTAAAGTTGTGATAGTATTTTGCGATACATACAGATCTCAAATTATTGCAATGTACACCTTAAACGAATGCCATGTTACATATCAATTATATCTCAATAAACTGGAAATAAACTGAGGCCCAGACCGTTGAGTGATCTGTTTGGGGTCTCACAGCAAGTTAATAAAAAAGTACTAGGTCGGGGCGCTTGGGTGGCTCAGTGGGTTAGGGCCTCTGCCTTCCGCTCAGGTCATGATCCCAGCGTCCTGGGATCGAGCCCCACATGGGGCTCTCTGCTCAGCGGGGAGCCTGCTTCCTCCTCTCTCTCTCTGCCTGCCTCTCTGCCTACTTGTGATCTCTGTCTGTCAAATAAATAAAAATTAAAAAAAAAAAAAGTACTAGGTCTGGAATTACTGCCTTGAAAACCCAACTTGCATAGGGCTATGGAACTGGGATGGTGGGTGAGGGGCCTGGGTGGCTCAGTTGGTTAAGCATCTGCCTTTGGCTCCTGTCATGATCCCAGGGGCCTGAGACAGAGCCGCTCAGCAGGGAGTCTGCTTCTTTCTCTGCCTCTCTCTTGCTCACTCTTTTGCTCAAATAAAAATCTTTTTAAAAAGTGGGGGAGCTATGAAATTGGGAACTAGCAATGGCTCGGGCTATGCAATGAATGAATTAATGAAAGAGCAAGAATGAACACACAGACCAAGGGAGAGTAACTTGTGAATGAGCTGGTTTAAGACCATCACCACCAGATCTGGCAACAAAAGATGTCCACTGAGCTTCTAAGTGGTGTAAGTTTAGCTTCCTGTTTCCTTCTATCCCCAGTCAATTGCTAGAAGGATTCTACTGACCTTCTGCCTCCCCTCCTGACCCCTTTTTTCTTGTTGAGGGAATTCTAGGGTGGTATTTACTACCTCTTCAAAAGGAATCAAAGGAAAACAAACCACAATCTCAAAAGGGCACTGGGTTTTTTCTTAATCCCTCCCTCCCCTACCCACTGCCTCTGCCACACATCCATTCCAAGTACTACTCGGAAAAGGTATTCTCTGACTCAGGTTGCTTTCTTCCCCAGGGGCTTTCCAGGAGCAAGCCCAAGGGGGAGTGAGTATAAAACTGCAGTCAGAGCCAAAGCTTGGAATAGGTGAGAATTTCCCCCATAGTCACGGGAATGGATTGTCCTCTTGGGAGCTCACAGGAGATGGGCCCCTTGGGTTGGGGAGGGGAGGCAGTGGGGGGAGGGGAGAGCAGAGGCTGAACCCAGGTGTCCCCTCCCCCTCCTTCCCACGGCACCTGTGTGCCATGCCGTAGGAGCCTTGCTACTCACATCCGCCTCATTCCAGAGCCCGGGGATGCAGAAGGATTCCAGTAGGTCACTGCCACACAGCAGCAAGATCCGCAGCTCTGGGGAGGGGGAACAGAGTTGGCACAGGGGTGAGTGGAGACTTGGAAAACATTCAACTCTCAGCCTCACCCCTGATAAATACAGAAGTGGCCCATTCCCAGGTCTCCAGCACCAGCTCCTCCAGGCTCCCCTGCACCTGGTGTGTGCAGTGTAGACAACTTTGCCTGCCTGGGTCATTTACAGACCGCTCTTACCCTCCCGTGGGAGGAGTTTCTCATGCAGGGAGAAACTGAGGGTTTCCTGGGACAGAGGTCATTCCCTGCTAAGCCGGGAGGGCTGGGCATCCCAAGAGAGATGGAGCCGGACATGTGGCTTGTCTAAGGTCTGTGGGGCTCTCTCTTCTGCTCCATGTCAAGGTCAATTGCCAACAGAGTTTGGCTCCTCTGCTGCTATGCATTATCCAGGCTTTGTCCTTTATCACAAATGCAGACATGATGAGGGGTTCCGGGGGGACACACAGTGTCCCCATGTAGTCGCTGAGTTCATTGGATGTCCTTTCTTTACCGGGCCACCGTCCTCAGCAAGGAGCCTGAGAAGCGGAGTTGAGCCCACCCCGCCCCCCTCCCAAGTGCATGTCCTTCTTGTCCTTTGTTTTCCTTCCCTCCCGAAGCCCACTCTGCATCATCCCAGAGAAGCCCCTTCAAAAAGGACTGACCGACTTACTTAAGTCTTACTAAAGACTTACTAAAACGGGGGAAAAAGGATCCTGGGATTCTCCAAACCACGAGGGGAGGGACACCTGCCAGGGTGTGACTCAGGTGTGGAGCGTTTGGTTCCCAGGCATCCTGAGCCCTCCGGTGAGAGGCTATGACTGTGGGCATCTTGTCCAAAATGGTGGGAGGGATGGCCCTGCTCTGAGCCTTCCAGAGACCACTGCCACCCTGTAGTGAGGGTCAGAGACGGCCGTTAGGCCTGAGACACCACAGTTCGCTTGGGGAACCTGACCAGGATTTCCAGACGGTGACCCTGTCCCTGCTGGGGGACTCTCCAGATGGTCCAGAAAAGGAAGGCCACTGGGCTGACGACAGTGTCAGTATCTGTCCCACCGGGCGGCCCATCCTCAGGGAGCCCCGTGGAGCCCTGGGTCCTTTGCTCCTAAATACTCCTGCAGCCTCTCCTCTCCTCCATGCCATCCTGTAGCCCAAAGATCTGCTTAGGGGCAGGGACCTTAATTTATCTTTCCACCCCTGGGCCTGGCAGAATGACCTGCACACAGTAGGTGCACAGGACGTACTGAATAAGTGGACAACACACAAGCTGCCCACAGAGGCCATGCAGGCAAGCAGTCTAAGAGCCTTCTAGGCCATTGGGGATGGTTCTGCCGGGGCCATCATGGCCTTTGTGTTTGCAGTCCGGGGGTCCTGGGGGGAGTGGTGTCTCCCTCCTTCCAAGTTATGTCACGGGACTTCTGGCCCAACTCCCCAGCTGCGGAGAGGAACCAGTCGCCCTGTGGCTGAGAGGAGCCACATTGGGCTCACTCCTGGGATCCTACTGTTCCCCACCTCCCACCTGGAACCACCCAGGGCTACAAGCGTTCTCTTTCTGTGGAAAGAGATTGCCTGTATCTCTGTACTGTAACTCAGATTGCCTAAAATTTCGGTCAGGTGGCCAGAGGCTGTGCTGACCCTTGGATTTCTTTCTCTGTGTCGGTGAGTAGAGGGCAGCTTCGGCTCCTGAATTTGACAATGCCTGGAGACATCTCTGGTTGCTAAGACCAGGGAGAGGGCATGTGCTCCTGGCATCTGGTGCTCGGAGGGCAGAAATGCTGGGAAACGTCCTACAAGACACATGGCAGCCCCCAAGACACAGAATTTTTTCCAAAGGTCAATAGCCCACAGTTGAGAAAGCCTGCTTGATAGCCATGAAAATAACCCTCTCTTCTATTCCCAGGCCAGGAACTCCCTTTTCCACTTGAATATAGTGGTTTTTTTTTAAGCCAAAGCACAGAAAGTTAAAAAGTGGGGTGTCCCCCTTTTCTTATAGGACCAGAACTGACGCATTTGTCACGGCCCAGAGGCCCTCGCAGAGCCTGGGATCCCACTCATGGCCGCTGGAGGGCAGCAGCGATCTCTCCTGGTTTGAGACTAAGGAAGCATTTCCAGCTCGCAGAGCCTTTGCTCTGTGGCAGCCCCCAAGAGCAGTCAGTGGTTTAAGAACATGGAAGTGGAGCCACAAAGCTAGCCGAGCTAGAATACGGCTTTTTCCTTCTCGCAAGGGGCAAGGGGATTTCGAAAAGGGGACTCATGAGCCAGAGGGCCTCCCAGCACAGAGTCGGGAAGCAAGGCAGCTTCCCTTTCACATCCTCTGTGCGCCGCCTCCTACCCCGGCTCACCCCCCTTCCAAGGATCCAGGGCCCGGAGGTGGAAACAGCACTGTCCCACCACACTCCCCTCCCAGGAAGCCTGGCTCTGTGAAGCCCAGGAACCCCGGGGCCATTTTCAGCTCCCGCTGCCCTCTGAGGCCACGCCACCTGGACCACACCACGCCCTGAATGGGTCGTGACAGCTGTGGCCGCCCAGCTTTCCCTTCTAGGAAAGAAGAGTGAGATGGGGTCAGGCTGGCCCTGCCCCTCACCAGGCAGCGGTGAGATAAGGAACTTGAGGGCGAGATAAGGAGCTTGCAGCCAATTGTGCGAACACTCATTAGCTCGGCCTCTCTGCGGGCGGGGAGCTCCCGCAGGTATGGCCTCACGCACTGGCCCAGTGAGCCGGGAAGGTAAACAAGGTCACGGCTGAAGCTGGCCACAGCAAATGCTTTCGGGAACGAGGAACGAGAGAAACATGTTGAATACATTGCAAGTCTAGAGACTGCTCAGAGCCGGGCTGCTCCAGAGGACCTCCCAGGGAATGCAATTCGGGGCCAGGTGCGGAACAGCCAGAAGGGGGGTTCAGGGCTTGCTCCTCCTCCCCCTGGGGGTGTTCGGGAGCTGGGGAACCTGGAGCCAAATACTTCTGCCTGTTTTGGGGAAGCAACCAGGAAGCCACGTTGCTGCTTTTTGTGGCTTTGAGCTGGTGAAGGGCGGGGAAATGAAGGACATTAAAATACAGGAAAATAACTCAGAAGTGAGTTTTGAGTACTCAGGATCTTTGTTGTTAATACAATTATTTAATTGCTGTTTAAAATGACTTAATCTTTAGTATCGGCTGCATTTGACAAGCAGTTTGCTTACTCCCTGAAACTCTTAGAACTGGTTCTAACATCCAGTAGGAGTCAACTCAGGTACTACTGCTCCTCAGACCAGAGGCCAGGACCCAGAGAGGCTCCTCGAAGTGATGGCACATGTGCCGGGCCCCCTGGCCGTGGGGCTCCCGGCACAGTCCTACGCTCCCAGGACCACAGGACGCACACACTGCCCTGGGGATGGCCTGGACCACCGTCGCAGCTGGGACGGCAGACTGGGCCCGTCCGCCGGACACCAGGCTGCCCTCATGCTAGCGTTCCAAGCGTGCCAGTTGTCACTTGTCACTGACCCTCCTTGGCACCCGGTGCCGCGCCAACTCCAGCCCCATCCTGACAGCCATCCAGTCCTCCCTCAGCTTCACACACTCGTGTCTCTCACCCGCCCTGGAAGCTCAGTTTCCTGGCTTGCTCCCCAGGGTTCCGCAGGACTGAGCTCCTTCCCACGGGTGGGTCAGCTCCTTCCCATCGATGACTGCTCGGTGGAGCCACTGTCCATCCACCTGCTGGGGCCTCGAGCCTGGGCGCCCTCCCACAGACGGGGATGCCTTAGCCTCCGCCCGTGGCTGCGCTGGGGAGGTTGTGGAGGCGGCTTCAGCTTCCTCTCCTCCTTGCCCCCCAGCCCAGAAATAAGGAAGATGATAAGGAAGACCCAGGAAGCTTCTCGGCCTCACACAGTGTCTTGGACCAAAGAAAGGTCTCGGGCTGCGGTGGAAGCTTAACTTCCACGTGTCAGGGATGAGGGAGAGGAGGCTCTAAAGGGAGCACTGCCAAGCGAGCCGGTCCTACCTCCCGGCAACGGGCCAGGTGGGAGATATCGGAGAATCTGCTCTAGTTTGGAGCCGTTGTTCTGGGAGCAGGCCCTGCTGCCAGCACAACCCAGGGTCTCCAAGCCTCTCCCCCGCCCAACTCTGCCCCCAAGTGTCCCCGCTTTTCCGGCCACTTACCGATCTCTTCGTACCGCATCACCGTGCCCAGATTGGCGTTCTCATCTAGGGAGGAGAGAGGGAATGGAGAAGCATGAGGGACTGACTGATTGCCACCCAACACGCAGTCGGCCCAGGGGCCTCCTCAAGAGTGTGTGGGAGGGGGTGGAACGCACGGGATGGGGGGTCATTGCCTCCCTGCACAGAGGGCATCTGAGTAGTGAATGGAGAGCAATCCAGCCTACAAGGCAGAGGACGGATCTCCTCATGCTCCACGGTGGGAATCACATTTCTGGGCCTTTAAGAATCGCACAGCTTCGCTGGGAAGCCGATGACGAACACACACACACACA
>RCUC01157697.1:0-87696 GCA_003697995.1 Taxidea taxus jeffersonii
TCTTTGAATCTGTTCCTATCCAGTATGTATTAGTTAACCAAGGGAACTGTTTTCTCCTTCCATCTCATTACAGATCAAACATCAAAAGCTTTCCACTAGAAGCAGACACCCAGGAGGCATTTTGCTTTGTCACAATACAGTATTCACAGCCTCGCTGATAGGAGCGCTAACTCTCTTGGTAGCCTTAAAGAACAACAGTGTAGTTATTTGTTGTGCTTTTCTTCTCCTCCCCTGGAATTGTTGCTTCACTGTAATAAGTAACATTCCTTCCAATTATCTGAGTTCCTCAAGTCCACAGAGCTGACCCCATGACTTTCGAACCGACTCACTGTTTAGAGTCATTAATCCAAGATTATAAACATGGAGGGAGATTCATGAGAAAGGGATGAACTCATGGTTCCTGAAGAAAGACAATGGCATGCAGTGTTTTCTCAGGGGCTGCGTGTGTGTGCTTGCATGTGTGTGTGTGTGTTGATTTTAAATCCTCCTTCTTTTCCTGAGAGGATTTTCCCCCTTGTCTTTTGAACTGTCCTCATCCTCTGGCATGTTTTAGTTGTAGCCATCAGCGACACCTATTGCAGCTGGTGTACTGGAATGGCTTGTTTTTCTCCCAGTCTTTGCTGGGACAGCAGATTCCAGAAGGCAACGAACATCCTGATGGAGCAGTGTTAATAGTGGGCAGATCAAACTTGCCAGCTTTTATCCACTTGCCAATGCCAGAATTCACTTGCAAATTGCTCACCTTTCTTGTAAACCTGTCTACTGTTTTTAAAACTGGAAATGGCAATGAAGTACCATTGCTGACTCTGTATTAAGTCAGAATGACTGAGATATATTTATGTGAATTAAAGGCATTATACTTTGATTCTAGGGATCATCTTGAAGGTTTTGATGTTCTCTGGTCTTTCTTCTTGGTTCTATGAAGGAATTTTTTCTTTTTTGAAATCTCTAGAGGAAAAGAAGAAACTGCATAAAACAGACACCTGTATTCTATACCTTTCTATTTAAAAGCTAATGTAATAATTAGAAATCTTAAACGCTGTGTGTGTGTGAACTTGATATGTATCCAAGTCTTTCATCTTCACCAGAGATCTGATTAAATCTTCTGAGATCTTTTTGGAAGCTGAAGAGAAATAATATTCTGAATCTGCATCATTTTGATACTACATTACATAGGAAATTAAAACATTCTTTTTGTTGCTGGAATTGGCTTTAGAACAGACAGCACGACTCCCCCCTGGTCTGGAGCTCTGATGTCAATGTGAACTAAAATACTCTCTCTCCCATCCATTTCCAATCTCTGCTGCTTTTGCTGCCTCCTTATAAAGATTATACATATACTTAGCAAATGAAGAAAGGAATTAGTGATGCTCTCTCATTTCCTGTCTTCCCACAGATGGTGATAAATTCAAATTCAGACTCCATTAAACCTGAGTAGAGAAACCCAGCAGGTGGCTGTACTAATGGAAAATCCTGGCTTTGGAATAATGGGAATTACAACCGACAGCTCTTCTACACCACAAAAAAGATGATGTATCCTTATTGACAGTGTCGCATTTGAGTCCAGAAGGCTGATCTGATAGTTCATTCCTGGCACAAGGGAAGCTAAAAGCCCCCTGGGTGTTTTCTTGGCCACACCACTGTAATTTTTGTCATATGAACTTCCTATTACAATTCATTTTACAAATCTCATATAAGCTGAAGAGAGCAAGAGGAATAGGAGGGAGGGGAAAAGAAAGAGGGGAACTTTCTTTTGCCTACAGGCATACTTTTATTCTTTTTTCTTGGTTTAAAGGACAAATAAAGGTTGACATACAACGTATTTCCAGCCAATTCAGTATTTTTAATGCTGACATGCTTGGCCCAAGTTCTTTCAAAGATCCTAGACAAGCTCATCTAAGGGAGTTTCTGTTTAAAAGATGCATAGATTTCCCTGGAGGTGGAATGATGTTCCACTAGAATTCTTGCAGGAATCTTTCATTGGTATGTATTTTTTTTTTCCTTGCTTTTCTCTTAGCTCCACCCTCCTTTTTAAACTCCAACATGTTGTTTGCAAATAATTAATAATAATAATAATAATAAATAAAGTAAAGAAAGAAAGAAAGAAAGAAAGAAAGGAAAGGATTTGGTCACACCAATCTGAAAAAGCATCTGCGTGTTCAAATATTTAAAGCCTCATATTTTCAATAAGCCTCCAAGTCTCTGAAAATATAACAAGGAGTTATCAAAATATTTCATTGTATTCACCATCTGGCAGCAGTTTAAAAATATTATATTAAGATTAATAATCATACTTTGCACTTACTCAATATAACATGTTTCCTCTCAAGAACTGTTAGTACTTTACAAAACTGAACTGAGTCATTGACACTTTTTCCCCCGCAAGCACTCTCCAGGGTGAAAACAAAAACAAAAATGTGGGAGAAAAATTCAAAGGACAGGTAAAGGTTGGAGATGGCCTGGAGAGGTTAGCTTTTCAGAATTCAGAAGCAGAATTTTCTCCTTCAGTCCATCAATCTCAGTCAACTTTGATTTCGCAGCTTTTTGAGTAAGAACATTGTTCTACCCCACTAAAGAGCTGGGCCATCCAGCTTTCATTGTCCCCAAGTTCAAAGCTTAGGAATTGGCCTTTAACTAAAACACAGACCTACCAGCCTAGAAACTTCCAGCTCACAGTGAGGGATCATGGGACCCTGGAGAAGAGGAACACAGACCTGATGAGGCCATAACAGAGAGGGATATGGTAACAACGGACTTACTTCTATCCTCTCTACAAGGATGGACGGGAAATTGATGTAAGTACTACTTCCCTATAACATCTGGGTGTGTGTGTGGGTGTGTGTGTGTGTGAATATATATCTTTTAACACATGCATATGTATAGAGTCCTCATTGCCTTTGGGTTTCATCATTTCCAATTAGCTTGTTTATGTTATGATGTTCTGAATTAAATAACTGCCCAGATATTTGTTTCATGTGGATATCCCCCAGCTGAAAGGCCAACAGTGACTCCCTATCACACTGAAGAAGGGGCAAGTCACAGCCAGAGAGCAGCTCACTGTGGATGTTACTGGAGGAAAATTATTGGTACCTGAGCACACTAGAAAAACAAAGTGCCAAATCAGAAGGGCTATGAAATACTGTTATCTACAAATGGTTTTGTCGTGTGAAAGCGCAAAACCCCCATGCACAGATTGTCAACAAAATCAGGGAAATCTCAAATGAAGACTGGTAATTGAGTTCCCTGTTCGTATTTTAGCGTCTACCACTGTTGCCTACAGACATAAATTGCTAGGGAGACAGACTTGGAAAACCTAAAATATCTGACGATATGAAAATACTATCAATTTGCATTTAAACAATTGTAGTAGTCATTTTATTGACTGCCTAGCATGTGCTGGGCTCCGTTTGTTGTATTATTTAAGACCTGTGATTGCCTTTTAATACTGCCATGTCACAGAAGAGGAAGCGGAGACTTACAATTGAGGTTACTTTACCTAGGTCACTTTGCTTGGATGGGGTAAGGTAGAGTTTGAATTTAGGTCTCACTGACTCCAGTAGCATCAGAATCTCAGTCATGTAAGGCAGTGGTTGTCAAGCAACATCAGTATTACCTAAAAACTTCTTAGGAATGCAAGTTCTCAGGCCCCAACCCAGACTCATTCAAAAACCCTGGGGCTAGGTAGGTTCCAGAAATCAGTGTTTCTAACAGTCCTCCAGGGTATTCTGATGCGCACTAATGTTTAAGAACCACGGCTGGGTGTTGGGAAGGATGTGGATAAAGGGAACCTTTGTTCACTGATGGTGGGAATGTAAATTGGTACAGCAATTTTGGAAAACAGTGAGGAGGCTCCTCAAGAATTTAAAAATAGAACCGCCAGATGGTTCAGTAATCCAACTTCTGGGTATATGTCGAAAGGAAATGAAATCAGTATCTCGTAGAGAGATCTGCACGCCCATGTTCACTGCAGCATTATTCACAATCACCAGTATGTACACATAACCTTAAATCGTGCCCTCCGATGGAAGAATGAATAAAGAACAATGGATAAAGAGATAAGACTACGATCAGTCATAACATAGAAGAAAATCCTGCCATCTGCAACAACATGCAAGAAGCTAGAAGTCACTATGCTAAGTGAAATAAGGTAGACAGAAAAAGGCAAACACTGGATGATCTCATTTATGTACAGAATATACATAAAGAAAAAGTTGAACTCATAGAAACAGAACACGAATAATGGTTACCATGGCCTGAGGCCGAGGAGATGGGGAGATGCTGGTCAAAGGATACAAGCCTTCAGTTACAAGATGAATAAGTTCTGAGTGTCTGATATGTAGCTCAGTGACAGTAGTTGATACTACTCTTGTATACTTGAAATTAGCTGAGGATATAAGGATTCTCACCACATACACATACACACACAAATAGGTAGCTAAATGAAGTGATGTGATAATTAACCTGATTGTGGTGATTATTTCACAAAGTATATGTATATCAAAGCATCACATTTTATGCTTTAAACGCATACGATTTTGCCAATTATACCTCAATAAAACTGGAGAAAAAATGTTTTAAAATGAAAAATTATGGACTTAGAATTGCTTAGAATTACTTGGTGACCCTCCAGTTCTAGCCTCGCCCCATGTCCCAGCAACAAATCTTTTTGCCTAAGCTTGAGGGTGCCTCTCTTTTCTGGCAACCAAAACCAATACCAAATCCAGAATAAAGAACATTTATTTCTGGGGCATCACTATTCAGACTCCAAATCTATGATTTGTTCAAACAATTTGTTCAATATTTTTAGAAAAGAATGAGTGTATATTTTTTTTATTTTTATTTTTTTTTACTTTATTTAAGCTTTATTTAAACATATGATGTAACCCCACCACCCTCACCCAACCCCTCTTCCCCCCACCCCCCTCAGTTTGTTTTATGACATTAAGAGTCTCTTTTGGTTTTTCTCCCTCCCGATCCCATCTTCTTTCATTTTTACTTTTCCTACCACCTTAACATTGTTTCATTTCTGGGTTCCTGTTCAATATTTGTTCTTTAAAAAAAAAAACCTTTATTTTTAAAATTTTTAAGTTTAAATTCATTTAGCCAACATATAATACATCATTAGTTTCAGATGTAGAGTTCAGTAATTCATCAGTTACATATAAGACCTAGTGCTCATCACATCACATGCCCTCCTTAATGTTCATCACCTCCCACCAACTTCCCCTCCAGCAACCCTCAGTTGGTTCCCTATGATTAAGAGTCTCTCATGGTTTGTCTCTGTCTCTTATGGCTTCCCATTTTCCTCCCTTTCCCTATGATCCTTGTGCTGTTTCTTACATTCCACATATGCGTAGAACCATATGACAATTATCTTTCTCTGGTTGACTTATTTCTCTCAGCATAATACCCTCCAGTTCCATCCATGTCGATGTAAATTGTTAAGTATTCATCCTTTTTTATGGCTCAGTAATATTCCTGTGTGTGTGTGTGTCTGTGTGTGTGTGTGTGTGTGTGTGTCTGTGTGTGTATTGTTTGGTATTTGTTCTATTCTTCCTTGAGGTTAAAGGCTACTGTGACTTTGCAGGTACTAATTGGTACTAATTAAGGCACTTTTCACATCTCTAGGAAGGCTCTTCCCTTTACCTTATTACTCACCCCTGGCCTCATTGTACCTGGTCACTCTGAGACCAGTGCCTCACCAGTGGGTGAACTGGCAAACTAACCCCAGGACCTCTACAGGGCCCTACAGTTTTCTCCGCTGAGACTTCTTGGCTCATTTCATTCATCAGTGTTTTCCTGGCTCCATGTCATGCAGAAATTTATTGCAGTATTTAATTTTTGAATCTTATACCAGTTATACAATTTATTGTGTCTACTTAAACACTTAAAATAAAAATGTAAATATAAATCTTAATTTGGGAGGAGCAAAAAAAATATGTTTTTCAATATACTCAGTATGAATCTTGCTCTCTTTTCTTTCTTGAACTTTACCAAACAAATGTGTGAGAGAGCCCATAACTTCTTCCTAAAAACCAAAAGAAAGATAAAATATTTTAAGGAAATTTAAAATATTTTAATTTACTCAAATTATGCCTTAAGACCAATTACTGAGTCATAAAATCATCTAAGTGGTGGCAATCAGCCCTAGAAAAGACTAAGTAAAATGAAATAGACTAGACCAGAATAGAAAATAAAATATCAGTTTATCACATAAAAATACTGTTTTGTGAAACTATTGTTTCTATTTTACATTTCAGGGTGTGCACACATGCACACACATGCATGCAGACATGAGTTTGTGTGTGTGTTCCAAACTTTTTAATTGTGCTGCAAAATATTGTGTTAAAAAATGAAAAACGCATTTCTTACTATGGATTCTGGGTCATGGCAAAGAGTTTGAAAAACGCTTCCTTGGTCTCTGCAGGAGGAAGGGAGAAAAATTAAATATTTACTAGTTGACTACTGTGGGTCCAACATGGTGCTCACATACGTTATCTTATTAACAACTCCCAATCTACATGTCAATTAAATATTTTTACCCTGGTGTAGTGCTGGGAATGGCCAGCAAAACCTGTACCAATGGATGAGAGATTACTCCTCGCTGTGAAAGCGAGGAGAAGGCAAGGGGGGCAATGCTCAGAGAGAAAGACCCTTTGCTCTTCTTTACTCTCACCTTTATTCATAGTTCAGGATAATCATACATCTTACTCTGTTTCTCAAGCAAGTGATGCGGGGCAAGGGGCTTACAGAAAATAGAAGTCTGATTACGGGAAAGATACAATGTGCTGATCACCTTGTTTTAGGAGTTCTGCTAAACTTAGCTTTAGGGGACAATGTGTACATCTCTTAGATCATGGGGTGGCTGTTTGGGCTAAGACAGCTTCAGGGAAGGGCAACTCCCCGCAGCATTCCTGCAGCTGAGTGGCCCCACAGGCCTCTGCTTTCCAAAGGCCTATGCCCTTCTCGGAAACATTCCGTTGCCCCTGGCAGCCCCCGTGTTACATTTTAGCAAGCTGGGTATTATGGATGATTTCATACTCTACCTTAACCCCAACACTATAGAAACCTGAAGAGGCTCGAAGACACATGGACTGACCCTAAGAATGAATGCATGGAAGTAGAAGTTCTAGCCTTAAACTGAGTATGTACTGATAACAAAATCTGATATTTTCATTATATTTTTTCCATTATATTTTGTCTGCCTCTATTAGGCCATTTTTTAACCCAAAAAAGGATCAAGTTAAAATATTCAGGTTATGGAGTAATGCATAGTAACTTACTATTAAGTAGCAAGGTATTTTTGTTTGTTATCACAATGAACTAATCCTAGAATAGATAAGCCAGATTAAAGAATATGAAAGGAAATCATGTATACTGATATATTCCTGTTTTGTTCCTCAAAATTCTTCAAAATGTTTTAAATATATATTGTTTTTAAATAAGCCTACATGTGATCCTAAAAACTTTTATTGGGTATCTTTTCCCAAAATCCATGGGAAATCACCCAAATAATTAAGACTGACAATGGCAATACTAGATCTGTACCTTATAATGTTAATTTTGTAGTATTGTAGATAAGGTAGTGAGGAGAAGGAAGAAAGGGAAAGGCAGACTAGTTAGGAATTTTGATGAATTCAGGAGAGAGAGAGATGATGATGATGATGATGATGACTGTAGACTTGGTCAGTGGAAGTGGTGATATAAGATAAAAGATGAATCCTACTGATTTTTATTTTGGACGTAGAGAAATAGGTAGGGGAAATCCCAAGCCTACAGCAATAGGGATAAGAATAATAAAGGAAGAAACATGGAAATTTCCAGCAGGAAATTAAGAAGGGTTAAAATCTCATTAGTTAGCATTGTCCAGAGAAACAGAACCAATAGGGTGGGTGGATGGATGGATGGACAGATGATCAATAGATGGATTGATTGATTCATTCATTCTAAGGAACAGGCTCATGTTGTTGTGAGTCCAAAATACTCAGACCAGTAGATTGGAGCCCCACAAAGTGGCTGATTTTGCAGTTAAAGGCTGAAGACAGTCCGGAGACAGAATCCTCTTTCTTCAGGGGACCCCAGTCTGTTTTCTGTTAAAGCTTTCAACTTACTGGATGAGGGCAACCCATGTGATGGAGGGCAACCTGCTTTACTCAGAGTCTACTGATTTAAATACTAATCTCATCCAAAAAATAACTTCACAAAGATATCCTGTCTGGTGTTTGAACAAATATCTGGGTACAGTGACCTAGCCACATTGACACAAAATTAACCATCATAAATTAGAAATAAAGTTTGTCAAGCAAGTAATACCATGCTTTGCCTTTGCATAGAGTAAGCACTCAATAAAGGTAATTGTGATTGCCAGCAGGTCCAAGAAGAGGATATAAGTAGCTTACTGAAGAGAAGTGATAAAATATGGAGGTTATTATTGAGAGGGGAATGCCAAGCACGGACTGATTTTTGCTATGTCCATTCTTCCTGAGTTTCTGTTCCCACTGCCAATACTTTTCAGGCTTACTTCAGTCCTCAATAAATGCCCAAACAGGCAAGAGTATTATAACCATTTTTTTCATGTTCCTTTTTCCCTCTCTTTTCAAATGGACTCAGAATAAAATTGTCTTTCATTATAAGGACCAGCATATAATCAAAATTATGAAAGGCCTGAATTCCCAATAATCTTCCAGATACATTTGAAAATGAAATCATTGAGACCAGAATAAGAATAATAACAGATGAGTGTTTTTATTTGGCTGTATATATTTATAATTTTAAATTGATTTTCAAGAATTTATACTTCTTAAAAAACAAATGTGTAATTTTTACTTCAGATTTCAGCTTTATCTTGAAACTTATGTTAGCCTAAACAGACTGTCAAAATATGAGATGGGTATTTTAAAAATACATTTTGATAATCTGTTCTACATGTGATTCCTTCAGCCAAAGTCTTAAATTTTTGAACTGTTAGAGAACAATGTTTTTTACTAAGAATCATATTCCTTAAAAAATTTAAACTTTCTTTTTAGAGGTATAAGTAAGAGAGATTAATAAATTTCAAAGTAATAAACCTACATAAACATATAATTTAAGAAGGTTTAGGTATTATTATTGTATAATATAATTATGTCATATTTATAATATTATTATTTGGAGTACATTAGTATCAAGTTCTGTTATAAAGCATTGTTTAAAAGAAAAGAATGAAAAAGAAGAACAAAGTTGAATAACTATGCTATCTGAATTCAGGATTCACAATAAAGCTATAGTGATCAAGTCAGTATGTATTGGCATAAGGATAGACACAGAGATTAAAGCATCAGAATAGAGAACCAGATTAGACCTACAAACATATGGGCAATTGTTTTTTTGACAAAGATCCAAAGGGAGGAAAGATAGTCTTTTCAATTGCAAAAAACCTGAACCTTTGTCCATATCTTAAGTCATACCCAAAAATGAATTCAGATGGATTGTAGACACATATGTAAAAGCTGAAAGTATAAATTCCTAGGAAAAAACATAGGAGAAATTTTTTGTGACCTTGGGCTAGGCCAAGCTTTCCTGGATAGGACAGAAAACTCAGAAAACATTAAAAAAGTGATAAATTAAACCCCATCAAAATTAAAAACTTGTACTTTTCTTGAAGACACAATATAAAAAAAAAAAATTAAAAATGGCCAAAATCCCAAACACTGGCAACACCAAATGCTGGCAAGAACGTGAAGTAATAGGAACTTTCATTCATTGCTATTGGGAATGTAGCATTGTATAACTACTTTGGAAAACGATGTGGCACTTTCTTACAGACTAAATGCACTTTTACCATATAATCTATCAATTGTACTCCTTGAAATTTACCCAAAGGACTGAAAACTTCTGTCTACACCTCTGCACATATATTTATCCCACCTTTATTCCTAATTGTCAAAACTTAAAAGCAACCAAGATGCCCCTCAGTATGTGAATGGGTCAGTAATATTCCAGAGAGTGGAATATTACTCAGCACTAAATAGAAATGAACCATCAAGCCATTACAAGACATGGCAAAACCTTAAATGTTATTAGTAAGTGAAATAAGCCAATCCAAAAGTGACATGCATGATTCCAACTGTATGGTATTCTAGAAAAGGTAGAACTATGAAAAGAGTTTAAAAAAAAACAACAGTGGTTAACCAGAACTTTCAGGTGAAGGGATAATCAAATGGAGCACAGAGTCCAGGAAGGTCCCCTGTATGATACTACAATGATGACCACATGTCCTAATACATTTCTGTAACCTCTAGAATGTACCACACCAAGAGTGAACCCAAATGTAGACCAGGGTGACTGTGATAAGTCAGTGTAGGTCTGTCACTTGTAACAAGTGTACCTTCTGGTGCGAGATGGTGTGAGTGGAGAAAGCCATGCGGGTGTGTGGCAGAGGATATATTCGGGCGTCTCTATGCCTGCCTCTCACTTTTGCTGTTAAAACTTCTTAGAACTGTTTAAAAAAAAAAGTAAGTGGTAAAAATACAGGCAGGGAGAATATTTGGAAGGCAGCTATGCTCACCACTATACCACCAACGCGAGAATATTTGGAAAACATATTTGATATACTGTTTGTATACAGAATATATTTTAAAAATTACAAGAAAACAAGTAGCCCAGTTTTTTAAAAAGCCAGATTTGAGAAGATACTTCACAAGACGAATGACAAGACCAGCCCAGGAAACGATGCCCAATTTCACTATCCATTAGGGGAAGACAAATTGCCGCAATGGGATTCCCCTACACATCTGCTAAAATGGCTGATGAGAACGCAGAACCAGTGGAGCTCTCCTGCCTTGCCTATGAGAATGCAAAACTATCACAGTCACTTTGGAAAATAGGCCAGCAGTTTCTGGTAAAAAGGAAGCATACACAACAAACATACTTAGGGCTCAATAATCTTACAATGTCTTATGCACTCTTAATCTCTTATGCAAGAGAAGTGAGGTTACATGTCCACACAAATACCTGGGCGTGAATGGTCATAGTAACTTTATTCATAATTGTTAAAAACTGGACACAATCCAAATGTCCATTACAGTGAGTGAATAAACACACGGAAGTACTTCTGTACAGTGGAATACTGCTCGTCAATTTTTCAATGTAGCAGTATCAAGTTGTCCCTTTACTTATCAATAAGAAAGAATTAACATGCACAAATAAAGATGGGTCTTAAACTATTATGCTAAACAAAACAAGGCCACACAAAAATCCACATACTGCATGATTCAATTTTTGAGACATTTTAGCAAACACAATGTTATACGGACAGAAATCAGACCAGTGTAAGCCAGGATCTGAGGTTAGGGGAAGCAGACTGAAGACTTTATTACTTTAAAGAATAATAAGGGAAGACATTTTAGGGAGGTGAAAATATTTTATGTGTTGGTTGTGGTTGTGGTTACACACTTAGTAGATTTGTCAAAACTCAGAGAACTGTGTCTTTTTGTGTATTTAAATTATACCTCAGTAAACCTGACCTTTAAAAAAAAAAACATAGGTTTTGATTAAGAAAGAGCTAGATTGGTATCTTATTACAGAAGATGCTGACCTTGTGACCTTGAACACGTTTCTTAACTTTGAAATGTTAGTGTACCTCTCTTTGTGTTGGAAGTTATAAGTAGTCCATGCCAGGTGTTGAGCACAGAGCCTCCTTCTGAGGTTTAGTGATTACAAAAAGGATGGGGATGATCACTATACCACATAGTGAGCTGAGTGGAAAGCGGGGGTGGGATAGAGGTGATGGGTACAAACATAATTCTTCTCTAGGATGAACAGGAAAAACCCATGCACCCCACCACTTCCAAAACCAGGCTCATCTTACCAAGTAAATTCTTACAGCTTACAGAAAGTAATTTAAAAAGTTTCATTGCCAACACAGGAAAAATATAAACTATAAATATATGTGTGTGTATCATATACAGTTTGTTAATTGGAGTGTGAATGCAGTACAACGAGGGTATGAGTAATAGGTGGCTTAAGCCAAATTTAGTCTAGTCAGATCCTTGTTCTGCCAATATACCTCAAGCTTAAATGGTATCACTGAAGCTGTTTCAGACTTGAATTGCTCCAAAGCATTATCCCCGTGCCAACTAGGCTGAAATCTGGTGGTAGTACACTTCTGCAGCCAGATATTTATTTACAGCCTCACTTAAGCCATGCATAACTTTATAAGCACTTATAAAGCTACACTCACAACTTGTGAAGCAAACGTATGCTGGGAAATAAGCAGTTTACAATATGAAATACATTTTTATATGGAGAAGGTTGTTGGAGATCGGGTGGTTAATTCAACAGTCAAGCTCATGGATCACCACGCAGAACTACTAACAAGAGGGTCGTAACCATTTTTGGTGACATTTTGTTTCAAATTTGACTCTGTGATTAGATGAATTTACCTCCCTACTGCACCTAAGTAGTAGTGAGCCCATCCTCTTCCTTTCCCGGAATCTAATAACAGAAAATACATTCTACTTATTGACCACTTCTTTAAGAAACAGAATTGGGGGGCACCTGGGAGGCTCAGTGGGTTAAAACCTCTGCCTTCAGCTCAGGTCATGAACCCAGGGTCCTAGAATCGAGCCCCGCATCAGGCTCTCTGCTCAGCGGGGAGCCTGCTTCCTCCTCTCTCTCTAGTTGCTTCTCTGCCTACTTGTGATCTCCGTCTGTCAAATAAATAAATAAAATCTTAAAAAAACAAATAAATAAAAAATAAAAGAAACAGATTTGGGAAAAAAAGAAAAAAGAAACAGATTTAGGGTACAGAACTAGATTCTCTCTGTCTCCCAAATCCATGTTTTTTGTCTGTTTTCGATCACACCTTGACACCTCTCTTTTATACACTTCTCCTGTTTGGGAGGGGGTAGTGCATGTTTGAGGGGTAATTATAATTGTTTTTGTTTTGTTTTTTAAATCCAAGGATTTGAATGTTTAAACGCTAGGTGTGTGTACTGTCTACATACACAAATATGTGTCTATAAATTAGCACCTACCAACAGTGAATTAACAGCTGAGTGCCTGAGGTGTGCCCACTCTTGTCCATAAATCACGAACAACTTGACCTAAGTCTAAGCAGTGGTTGGTTTGGAATTTCACATTAAGACTAACTTTTCATGACAAGTCAATCAAAAGTGAACTCACTCACACAGTTCTGACATTCTGATGCAATTCAAGAGGGAAAACATTATTAAAATTATGAAAATAAGCTATCCATTCATATTTTCAGTAGTTTGAACCATGAAAGCGACATAAGCACATTATAGAGGAAACAGGTACCCATAATTTCATCTTCCTTGGAAAACCATTATTGTTTCATAGCCTTCTTCATATCTGTGTGACTTTTGCAGTGTGTGTCTCTTAAAACAAAACATACCTGAATTTCTAAAGGAGGAGTTCGCAAACTCAGACTTAAGGTCCAGATTCAGCCAGCTGCCTATTTTTATACAAACCACAAGCTAAATTAGGTTTTTATGATATTAAATGGTGGAAAATCAAAAGAAACAGTATTCCGTGGCCTGTAAAAATTATACAAAGTTCAAATTACAGCATTGATAAATAAAATTTTCTTGAACTACAGCCATGCTGATTTCTTTATGTATTGTCTGTGGCTGCTTTTTAGCTTTACGGGGCTGGCAGTAGGTTAAGTCAAGTGAGGCATTGATCTTGGGCACAGAATTTAAGGGGGTGCCCAGAAACTCGGTAATAAAGATAAATAATATTCTAATGCAATATTTTACAACTCAAAGTTAATGCCAAAAATTCATGATAAACAAAATATCAAAATTTTATACAAGGCTGCATCACTACTATAATGGCAGAGCTGAGTGATTAGACCAGGATTATGGCCTGTAACACCGGAACCATCAATTGTCTGGGTTTTACCAGAAGAGTTTGCCAACTCCTGCCCTCCAGCATTTAGTCCCTACTACTGTTTTCCTGTTTTCACCAAGGTTTTCTTCTTTAGTATCAGATCAATAACATTTGTGACCAAGACATCCCATGCCAAGGCTCTTTGTCAATCAGAAGAAAGGATATAAACCAAATGAAATATATTTGATTAGCAATATGACAGGCATGAACTCTCCTCATTGTGACCATGGTTTTCTTAAAGAAAAGGAGGAGGAAGGTGAGGAGGAGAATTCATGCCATGTGACCCAGACAGAATTCTGTGTGAAAGGCTGACTCTGACATGATACCAAGTAAGATGGGAGGCAGGGGTGGGCATAAACTTATAGAGAGCACCATCCAACCAGACGTTACCAAATACTGCTTGCTTAAAAAAAAAAAAGTAGTTGTTAATTCATGTGTGGTACCAGGTTATTCTGCACCATAATTTCACTCTGAGGAGGTTTAGGATACCAGCCACCAAACCTTAGATATTATTTAAATTCTGAAGATGAGGGGCACAGACTCTGCCAAGGATCAGCCTATACTTTTCATCTTCAAGAGCTAGTTGCCTAATAATGGTGGCTAAGTCGTTAAACCAAGTGCTAAGTACTAGAGGTGAAATGCCATGTAATGAGATTAAATAGCAGGGAGAAGTCCCAAAACCTGATTTCTACAGATTATTGTTTTTAAATTCTTATCTGTTGTTCTGAACTCTATTTTTCCACCTGTTGATTTTTATAAACTGCTTGTTTCTTAACGCTGTTAAGGTGAACGTTAGATTTTCATACTTACCCAAACAAATCTTTGATACTAATTTGCCAGAAGTCTTTTCTTACCGGTGAGAGTCTTGAAAAAATTCTTCATAAGGGCACACTCGGAATTTCTTGCACCTTGGGAGTCGGTTCTCTTTGCAAAGGTCTTGTGCTGCAACAAGGATATGTGCATTTGTTACCTGCACGAAGTTACATTTTGCCTGTTTCTCTAAACCTTGTACTAAGAACACCTGAGGTTTTAATTTTTGTTCCTAATAAATATATCAAGCTTACATATTTTATCCTCCAATATCCACTTACTAAATATTTGAAGAGATGCCCACTTTTATATTATGTAAAATCATTTCAGACACAAATATAAATCTTTCAAATATACAGGGGTCTTACATATTCTTTAAAATGTTTGATTATATAGGCTTGGAACAAATTAAGAAAGGTAGTTTTTTTGAGGACTATTGTATAATCATTATATTATTAGATGATAAAGATACTTTATTTCTGCAACTAATGGTTAACACTGGTGATTATGACATTTATTTGTGCTTTTTAAAAACTGGTTGTCAGATATTCTGAGTGGTGATATTTATAATCATTCTCAATTATAGACAATCTCAATTCTGATCCATCAACTCAATTACCTAGCACGGCTGAATCATATAGCAACTTATTAGAACTTCAGTCTTTGTGGTCTGTCACCAGAAATTCATCATTTATGAAAACAAAATACTTAACAAATTCTAGAATTGAAAAACTACAAACATTAGAAAAAATATGTCAGGTTTAACATTATAAAATTACTCAGATATATGATATATGCCTAAGAAATTATGACCTCTCTGTTAGGTAGAATGACTACTAAGTGCTCAGTGTCTGGTTCACCATTTTGATGTACAGATGCAGTGAATTGCACATAGTAATCTTTTTTTTAATATTTTATTTATTTACTTATTTATTGGAGAGAGAGAGCACGCATGAGAGGGGGAAGCTCAGAGGGAGAAACAGCAGGGAGATCAATGCGGGACTCGATCCTGGAACTCCAGGATCATGACCTGAGCTGAAGGCAGTTTGTTTAACCAACTGAGCCACCCAGGTGCCCACACGTAGTACTCTTTTAATGATGATTCGTTGAATAAATGAACTCAATACATTGAACAAACACTGATAAAACCGTATTAACACATGCTATCATTGTGGACCTTGACAAAGTCTCATCAAGCATTTTAAAGTCCAGGGGCACCTGGGAAGCTCAGTCGGTAAAGCATCTGCCTTCAGCTCAGGTCATGATCCCGGCATCTTGGGATCCAGCGGAGGTGCATCTGGCTCTCTGCTCAGTGGCGGGGTCTGTTTTTCTGTTTCCATCTGCCCCTCTCCCCACCCCCGTTCATGTTTGCTCTCTCTCAAATAAATAAAATCTTTAAAAAATAGAAAATAAATAAAGCTAGAGCCTATGTTAGAAATGTGGATAGATAGATAGACAAATAATATACATACAGAAAGTGTGTAATAACTCTGTAAGTAAACTCAGATCCATGCCTAAAAAGAGTCAGGAGTTTTGTTTTGTTTTGTTTTTTTAAAGGCTTTATGTCTAAGGGGGCTGTAACAGTATTGGTCTTTTCTATTTCAGTGGCTGTTTGGATGCAGAGTAAAATTTAAAGTGGAATCTCTTAAGGATGAAGTGAATGTCCCTTGTACTGAGGGCCATCACTCTGCTTGGTTGCTGGTGAAAGGTAGGCCCTGTTCTGTGGCTATATTAGAGATTTCAGTGGCTTCCATGAATAATGTTTACACCATATAAGTCATTGTCAAAAAGTGGTCCCATTAATAACTCTTGAAACCAAAGGATTGACCAATGAATACCATTTATTGAGTACTAAGGAAAGAACAATATATGAGGTTCTTGAGAATCTTGAATAGATTTAATTCTACCTATACCGTTGGAATATTTTCTCTTTGGTCAGAGACACGACACACATCTGAGACTACAAAGAAGAGTTTATTTTAAAGAATCTAAAATAACTGTTGTAATGAAGTACCTGAGGTGCTAAAAAAAAAAAAAAAAAGCAAAAAGAAGACATTCATCTGGGAGTCAGAATATGTGAATTTTGTCTCATCTGTGCTAATAACTGGCTGTGTGACCCTGGGCTAGTCACGTCAACTTGCGAGCCCTTAATTTTTTCATCTCTTAAATGAAAGATGTCGCAGAGGGATTTGATGATCCTAGCCCTTTGTGTAATCATAGTGGAATCTACAGAAAGTAATCAAGGCAAGAGAGTACAGAAGAGGCACCTGAGTTCTGTTTGTAATTAAAGAGGTTGGCCATCAAAAGTTGGGATGCAAGAAAGGCTCAGGGTGGGCATGCCACACACAGTTTCCTGCTCCAAGGAAAGCTGACTTCTCCACGCAATTTGCCAGCTCAGTTCTTTTGGTTTTTACTGATTCTTATCCACAGGACACTGCAATCACTTGCTAGTTTGTGTTGTATTTGCTCAGAGTAATCATATTACCTCCAGCGACTTATGATGTGGTCCTAGGATGTGGCAGGATTTCAGCTGCAAGAAAGAAAAGGATCAATCTGAGCATTCTTGAGAAAGATTGCAAAACTGCTTTTAGTTCACATACTGTATCTCTCGTGTGAGATTTCTTTTAATGAGGAAAAAGCGATTTTTAAAAGGAGGAGCTCGGATGTTTCCTAAAGCAACATTCAAAGCAATTAAATGGAGCTTTTTAAGCAACATGATCTTTTTCACTCTCTCAAGCTCCTCTTTAGCCTTAAGTAAAAAACCAAAAGAGACCTTTGAAAAATGATGATTTTTTTATATTTAATATGTGATCTTTTCATGTTTCTGCTGTTGTATGCTTTTGAGCTGTCTAACAACTATAGCTATGTAGCCAGAAGAAGGGCAGACTTGTCTTATATCCTGTGAAGAGGTGACTACCTGAAGTGTGACAATGAAAGAAAACATAAGAATTCTATGAAAGGTTTGACTACAGAGAATATGGGGCCAAGACCTTCATCTAACCTTGGATACACATTATTCTTAATAATGCATACCGGTCTCTCTCTCTCTTTCTCTCTCTCTCTCTTTTTTTTTTTTTGGCCGACTTTAAGTAGTGAGCTTACAGAAATTGATGATATTTTACAGAAACAGATTTTTTTTTTTAGAAAAAGCATAATTCTGTTTCCTGTATCTTTCACAGTTCTTTAATTTGAGACATATCACTTTTATCTCATCTTGCTTTAACACCAGATTTGGTTTAATTAAATTTATGTCAAATGAACACATGAAACGAAAGAAAAATCAGAAAGCCTGCAGTTGCCCATTAGTGAGTCAGTGACTGCAGTGAAAGGCTTTTGAAGCCTGGCTTACTGCCAGGACAAGCTTGCAATGATGCTCGGAGACACCCATGATGCTTTGAAGGGAAGGACTTAGCTGACCTGAGCCTGCTCAGTGGAATCAGTCAAAATCCTCATGGGCTGGATGTAAAATCTATAATAAGTCTTCTGTCTTCAACCATTTACCTGTCAAAGGAAAAGAGTAGGGGGTGTAAAACCACAATCCATATGGAAAATTAATTGTACTAGACCCATTTATTATTATTATTATTATTATTATTATTATTATTATTTTATGTGGGTGGTTTTGTTCATCTGTTTTGAAAGCAACATGCCAAGCCTTTTGAGAAGTAGTGCCATAGTGTCAGTCTCCAGAGATACTCTGCCAAAATAGTATTTAACTGAAGTTCTTCTAATTGAAGTAACTGTCATTGAGTCAAATAACGTATGCTGTTAGAGAATATAAAAAGAATAACCTTTAGGAACTAATATTTAGAGCTTTGCAAATGTGTCACTGTTAAAACACCTAAGTTTAAAAATAAGCGAAGCCCCAAATGTTTTGCCACTCTTCTTAAAACGCAAAGTAAAGTATCACGTCTCATATTGCTTCTGATACCACATGTTCTTTGTGTTTTTAATACTTGAACACATTTAATACATCCAGCCCCGGCACCCCCATATAAAAGTATATTAAAGGATCTACCAATCAAATATAATGTTTTTTATTAATTTGATTTTTGCATTCAGATGTTTTTCTTAAGGGATATATGCTTATCAGAATCTAACCCAGAGGTTCATTTGCATTTTATATTTTCATATCTTAGACATTAAAGCCTGTAAAAATTTTTTTAGATTTTATTTATTTATTTTAGAGAGAATGGGAGAGAGAGAGAGAGAAAAAACAGAAGGTGGGAGAGAGTTAGACCCTCACGGAGTGGAGAGCCCAAGGATGTAGGGCTCAATCCTAGGACCCCAAGATCACGACCTGAGCCGAGGGCAGACACTTAACCAACTGAGTCACCAACGTGCCCCTAGACATTACAGTCTTGACACAAACTTTCAACAATAGAATAAATAAATCATTATGCAGCAGCTGGGTACACCAAGCCTTAGTAAAACAAGATATGTAACAGCAAGCTTGGTGAACATCTAGAAATATCAAAAGGATTAAGAAAGGCAAGAGCAAGCTCTTAGTCCATCCTTCCTTCCTTCCTTCCTTCCTTGTTTTCTGGTCCTATTTGAAAATAACTGAAACAAAGAAAAGTTTAAATGGCCCCATAGTCAAATCAGTATTATCCAAGGGGCTGCAACAATCCAGCAATCCCAAGAATCATCAACGTCCTTATTCACTTTCGAATGCACTGTTTTGCTCGTCTAACACAGTTGCATTGTCTCATATTTTCTACTTATTTAGGGTCTGCTTTTTTTTCTTCTTTTTTCTATTTCATTTATAATTGAACAGAAATGTCAGGCAAATAAGAAGTAGAAAATTCCAGGGGTTGCCTCTGTACCATTTGAACGTTTCCATTACAGAGCCAGTGCCTCTTGGCAGGTTGTGGAGTGTGGGTCCGCACCAGAGCACCACACTAAGAGGTGCCTTTGGGAGAATATCATCTTGAGAAGAGAAAGGATTTCTGTCTAGAGCTGAATATGAGACATCATATCTTGGCCAACAGCAAAGTCCTTAATTTTGTGGAATTTGTGAAAATGTGTTCAGCTGGATTCTGCCACTTGCCTCTAGTTGGATATTACTAGTCTTTTCATTTTCATGAGATCAAATAAGATATAAAAATATTCAGTGTTTTCAAATTCCATAGGATATAGTACAATCCTAGTAATATAAGAAAAAAGATGGGTTTAATTTGCATTCACATTACCTGTGATGAGGTTAAAAGTGTGAGTTCATATTCAAATAATTCACTTCTTAAAACCCATGCCTTTCTTTGTTCTCAATATACATTTAACATTTAAAATGTTTTATAACACCAACACATTCTTCTCCCAAAAAAACTTTAATTATAATTAAAAAGGAAGAATTTCATGTTGATGAAATAATCTTCAATTATTCAGTATTAATTCAAAGTTCTTACTGCCATAGTATTTTTCTTCATGAAAAACTTGTCAGTTCCTTCAATAATTTTGTTTAGTAAAAGATAAATTATAAGTTACAAATTTCACATGATCATAGTAATTGAGAAGAATCTTAAAATGCTCTAAGAGCTATTTGATAATAAAAGTTTTAAGAAATTGAATATATCTGTGAACATGGTGATAACCTTGTTTACTTGTTTTTGATTATGTTAAGGTATTATTAGATGCCTGCTTTGTTTTATTCATGAAGACTTTCTCTAAGAGTTATAGGAGAAAACTAAGCAAGGATTCAAAATTCTTAGAGATTGCTCGGAAATAGTTATTTCCTCCTGCAAAACATTTGTCCGATAAGCTTTTTAAAGCCAGAATACATAACGACCCGACCACAGTACTGAGACAAATTTTTACTATTTTTTTAAAAATTTTGAATTATTCTAGTTATTGTGTAGTACAGATTTTCCCCGTGGCACTACCGATCTCGCATCTTTAGTCCACATTTTAAAACCAAATTGCCAGAAGTGTCTAAAAGGCTGTACTTCAGAAAAAAAAAAAAAAAGCACTTCAGGGCCAAGCTTTTGCTAACACACCGAGCATTAAGAGATGAATCAAGAGCGTACAGAATGCCGAGAGCACCTTTCGCTCTGGAATCAAAGGCACGCCACGAGGAGTCAACATTTTGCCTGAAGTTGCTCTCTCTGGCTCTCCCCTTGCCTGTAATGAAGTAGCTAAAAGGACATTTGGGACAATCCTAGGCCAAGCAGAGCTGTCTCAGATCCACCTAAAGAATCATAGCCAAAAAAAAAAAAAAAAAAAAAAGATTCTGAGGAATATCTCAATCCAGTTCTCTGTATTTGTCCACAGAGAGGAAAATGTGTGAAGGCACGGCCCACGTTACTGGGAGTAGAATTTGAGATTCAGTCAGTTGCTCCCGGATAGTCTCCAATAAATTGCCACCCACTCAAACTCTGCCTTCATCGTGATCCAACTGATGCGAATTTAGGAGTCTGTGTTTCATTAGGGTGCAAGTTGCCCAGTTTTGTGTTTGAGGGTTTCCTCAGTTACTCAAAGTGGAAGGGTTAGGATGGAATGATGAGAGAGAAAAAGAGGAAGAAACCATTTAAAAATGACCCAAGAAGACTTTTTATAGCCACATGCTTCTTCTACCAGCAGTAAGACTCTGACAGACGGGCATTCCTACGGATACTTTTCCAGCTCAAAGTAAGGATTAATATGGAAGTCCTGATGTTCTGATTATGTCAATGCCCAGCAAAGTGCCTTCTGGATGACACTTCCAAAAGAAAATTGCTTACAAATGCCATTTATTCATTTATGTTCATACAATGAAGCAAGTAAATCAATAAATGCATATGAAGTATTTGGAGCACTGGGGAAGCCAATATTACACCAATTTTTTGTCGTATAACCAATAACATCCCTAGTTTTAGACAAGATGCTAAATTGCAAAGACAGCCCTAAATTCCCAGCATCTTTTCCATAAATTCTTTTTTTTTAAGAATTAAAAGTATTAGATATATTTTAATATTGTCCTCCAAATAAATGAATAAATAAGTAACTATTTTTTTTAGGTTAAATAAATAGTTTCTCTCTTAGGTACTATTGAGAACAGAGGGTGAAAGGCAAGAAAATGTATTTTAAATATGATGTTAAGAGACACGATTATCCTTCATATGAAATACAAATATTTAAGTGAAATAAGGTATATTGTTTATGCAATTTGAACTTAAAGTGTACCCAACTTAAAGATAGCATTTTTTTCCGTTACTGTAACTGTCCACAGGAGAGCCCACATCACTTTTATTTTTTAGAACAATACCTTGTTTTATCTATTGTCAACATTGGTACATAAAATGCCTGGAGCATATTTTAGAAATCACACAGGGTTCTTTGAGTTCTGTCCTTACAGATCCCCCAGTTCTAACAATATCATCACATAATATTAAAATATTCACAGCAAAGGGACACACAAGTTTGAAGGTTGCAGTCAAACTGATTATACTAAGCCATAACACCAGGGTTGTCCCAACATAAAATCTGACAAGTCAGAAGGGGACATAATGTGCGTTTTCACTGGCAAAAGGTAAAGATTCAGTGCAGCAAGACAGCTGCCTTCCTGTGATCAGAGCTATTACGGAAAGAAAGGATTTTGATTAAGACCGTTAACTTCGCACAGAAGCAAATTTGAAAGAAACAATAAGGGAGAATGTGCCCAGTGCTCATCTAAAATGTTAATTAATACACCTCCGGAAAGAGGAGCCACTTACGTTTCAGTTACACAGGCAGGGTGAATTCATGAACTTAGTTCAACGTTCCCCTCTGCATAGTTGGTGGGCTTCAAAAAAAGGCAGCAATGAAGTCACTTGCAGTTTGCAATTCAGCTGTCATGTGGAAGTCTGCAGTAGGTATGAGCAAAATATACCGTGCGGAATATGTGGCTCAATATTACACAGCAAATCGAACTTTGCAACTGCTTATGCATAATTAACTATCTGGGACTAGCCTGCTCTGGTGTACCACTTTATAGAGCAATAAAAAATTAAACTAAAAATACAGACTCCTAGGTAACTGTGGTCACAGTAAAACTCTGTCTTCCTTTGCAAGCTTATTATTTCCTGAAGCTGTGGCTGACAGCTTCTATGAACACACATTTTTGCATATATTTTGTTTATGTGCGAGCCTTGGCATTTCAGCCATCTCCTGCTGAGGCCCCTTCCTACCATATGCTTCTGTTTTTCTTCATTAGGTGATGTGATCCCTTTTGACTGTTGCATGCATGTGAAAGGACAGTGGGCTTGGGGGAGAGAAGAAACCCGGCTTTAAGAGCGTGCACGTCAGTTGGCCTTCAGCTGTTCGGCACTGATTGCCTCTGACAAGTGTTGTAGCTACTCGTCCTAATGGATGTCTCTGCTTTAGCAGAGAAGAGGTGAAAAGGATGTAATTTCCAGTGAAAGAAAGCAACATGAACTATTATTTAATTACTGCCTAATATAAAACTCCCTGGGAGTCCCCGCTGATTTATAGTTTGAGCTTCTCCCTTTCTTTATTAATGAACAATCTAGTCTTTTAATGCAATGCACTTAAGTCGCACCTGTTACTGATAGGGACTTTCCCATACAGAACAAGGCAAACAATCCATTTTGCTACTCTAAGCATATAGGCTTAAGTGCTTTATTTTCTTAAACATAGAACATGCTCTTTCACCCTGTAAAAACAAAACAAAAAAACAAAAACAAAAGACACTCGCGTTAGTGTTACCCAGCTTTATTTTTTTCCACTGGGCGAAGATTTTTTTTTTTTTTTAATTGCTATGGGTACTGAACTTTTCAACTCTCTGGCTTCTAAGAATCAATTAAAATCCTCTTCTCCCCCCTCCCTCCTCCAATCTTCACACCAATAGGGTGCTGAGTCAAGGAGACATAGTTTTTGTTTTGCTTTTTAGCCTCATGCAATTTCTGAATATGCCAAAGCTGATGTTCGTCAGCAATCCATCTCCTACACAGAATTCACTGTCCTGCCAGGGAGCTGCAACTTCCAAATCCGAGAGGAAGTAGTAATGCAAATCCGTTCTTCATTGTCAAATGACAGGGTATTTTGCAATCGAGTTGTTTCTATTCCTTTCTTTCATTGGGGGCAACAGTGCAGGCAGAAACAAGCTCATGGGATGTTTTGGAATGAATGCTGTTTACTTTGCACACTGCACTGGCGTGGCCATGCAGAAGAGAGCGGACTGCTCTAAGTAGTAGCTGGCTTCTGTTCACCTTTAAATCCATAGTAATAAGATCATATAATTTCTTTTCTTCTATACATAGTTTATAAGAATTATATTGGTGAAGTTTCTTAATTTTTTTTTTTTTTTGCTACTATTTCAGTCTTCCTTACCCAGTTTTGCTCAAGGATGACTCTTGCAGTATCTAGACATATAGTACCTTGTATCATTTATGCAAATATAGATCCAATATTTCACACAAAGACACATATTCACTTTATGAAAGCACATTGTGTCTGAGCCATAAGCTCATATAGAGAATAAAACTTTCTGTATTATATATAGTCCATATGTTTACGTCAATCATTTTTAGCTCCTATTAATTTTTAAGCATTTGTCCTTCATTTTGCTATATCCTTAGGTAGTCTGGTAAAACCTTGAAAATTGTAGTTTCCTTTTAAATGCAGCCAATTTGCTGATTTGGATATTATCAGAAAACAGTTCATACAGTGATGCTACAGTCTGATGTTTTCCTGCTCTACATTTTTGTGTTCCTGAAAAATATTCGCCTCTGCCTCGTTTATTTAAGTATATATAAAATCGAAACAGATACTCTACAAATTACATTAATACAACTTTATGTTAAAAGCTTATAGATTCTGTTCAGGGTTTTCCCAAAGCTAAATCTCTCACCTTTGATACAGATTCTAATGTTGTTCTTTATAGTAATGTAAAGAAATACTATTTTTATCCAATGACTGTCATAAACATAGACCTGTGATTTATATAGGAAGAGGTTAGTGAATACTCTTGTCTATTCACTTTAGAATATTCGTTTACTTGGAAGCAGAGTGTGAGTGTACAGTTTTTGTAAGCGATCCATTTCTTTTTGACTTACTTGCATTGCATAAATCAAATATTGACCCTCTTAGAGGAAGAAAGGCTATTTATTTGGCAGTTTCCAAAATAAAATGGTAGTAATGCCAAATGGAACAATTTATGCTCTGTATACCAATTAAGCATTTTGACTCCTGATCTTAAAAGTGTTAAAAATAAGGAGTAGAATTCACTAAATTTTTCAAGGTAAAATTTTATTTTCAACTGTGCTGTACAATAAAAGAATGTTCTTTCTCTTCGCTAGAATTGCCATTACTATGTGTGAATTACTCAAAAAGCAACACGAAAGTGTTTTCTTTTCTTGTGCAGTCCCTCAAGAAAAGATGAAAAAATTAGAAATTGAATTCCGTTTTCAAGTAAAATCAATTAAGCTTCCTATAGTTCCTGATAATAATACATTAATATTTCTTCCTCTTTATAAGTTTTTGTAGAGAGTGAAGCAAAAACATGAGTATTAGAAAAGTAACTGTTTCCTTGTCTCATTTGACCAAAAAAAAAAAAAAAAAAAAGCTTCATTCATAATGAGGAACTGGATTTGCTATAGAATTGATCATCCTCTACTTTAAGAATTTTTTGTATGGCTTACGACATTTTACATGTTTAAAAGAAAAGTGAATAATGAAATTCTTCTGTGAGGATGAATACAAAAGTGTCTAAATCTTACACATTTGCTAAGCAGAAGAAAGTTTATTGCTTAGTTCTGGAGGGAAGAAATTTCCCTTAGGTGATTTGGAAATGTTAATATTTTTTTTGCCTCTGCTTTTTTAATAAGATATTTTTTTTACAAAAGAAACACACAAACGCACAACAAAAATAGGATTACTGCAACTGAATTTTAACAGGCTGCAATTAGCCGCCAGGCCAAACCTCTTAGTTTGAAATAACTAATATGTTTCTAATAAGGAAATTATTACAGAAAAGCTTCAAAACCTCTTAAAAAATAAAATACTTTTTAAAAAAAATTGTTTCTTCTCTCATCCTCATAAACAACAGTAAAATAATCAACATTTTAGGAAAATAGGTGACTTAAATTAGATTTTAAGTCTGGGGAGTCTCAGAGCAAGTCATCTTTACTCAACTCAGTAAAAATCCTTGACAATATTTTAATGTCTTCAAAGCAAGTTCACATTTCTTCATGAGCACTGTATAAATGATGCAAGGACTCACCCAGAGACAAACATATTAACACATGTCTAATTATCAAAGAATCGCCATGAAACCAAACATACCTTGCTCTCATCTCTGTAACAAGATTTATAAACCCAGAGAATTTGAACCCCACAAATGTTAAATGAACATTTTAAAAGGTAAAAATGTATTTCTAGCGATACACCAAATGGGATTTGAGTAGTAGCTAAAATAAAACCTTGGGTCTCCAAATGTCTATTTCAATTTGCTCTAATGACCAGAAAGAGAACTGCTGCTCAGAAATTCTGGCGGCACTTTCTTCCAGGGATACAGCATGCATGAAATGTCCATGGATGGAGAGGTAGTGGTCATTTTAAGAGGAGACTCCACTTTGAAAATACAGGTACTTCGCAAATCAACAACTACCCGCCCCCCCCATTTTCAGAGAGCTGCGCTCACTCTCAGAGGGTTCTATCAGCTCTGTGCGCTGAAGACACAATCCCAAATCCAGAGGAAAACCGTTGAGGTTTACAAACTACTTTTCTTAATCATCAAAAGTACAGGGGGTGGTATTCTTGCTTCATTTGTGGGTCCACTCCCAACTCCAAACAGATCTGAAACCATTACAACGCATGGCAGTTGGTCGATAGTGTGGAAAAACCTCATTTACTGACTGGCCAGACAGTTTTAAAACCTTCAGATTTTTCTAAGTCTAGGTTATTAACTGTCTGACTGTAATCACATCTTCACCATAGGGAGCTTCAAAAGCTTTTCATTTGCATTGAATCAGTTGCCTTCCTCCCTGTCTTTTTTTCCCCCTGGAAATAAGCTTAAATAATTCAACAAACTACACACATGGCTAGTGACTATTGAACCATTCTGAGACACTCGAGGCAAATGGACCATTATGTGGTGGGAATTAAAACTTTTTTCCCAGTCACTGGGAGGGTAGGTATTCATATGTACAAATATATCTCTCTGCAACACTTCTTCCACTCTTTCCATTCTCCTAAAATAATGTGAACACCTATGGTTGTGCCGTGACTTTTACTCCCCGGTGCTCTCTCAGCAATTGTTAGGTCAGATAAAGAGCCTTCGGGTGTGCACGGATATTCCAGATTTCTTTGCCCAAGTATGGAGACTAAGTTACTTTAAAGGAAAATACAACACTTTTAAGAGTACAGATGAATAAGAAAAAGTCAATTATTTTAATCATTCTAAACACTCATGATACTTAGGTCACAATATGATGAAAGGGGTTTGGCAACTTGATCTGACTTAGCCTTAATTCCAAATATTTATATTTTGTTAGATCTCTGTGTAAAAGTATTTGTGGATATTTTGCACTTACAGCCGCACAGGCTTTTGAATTATCCCAAACCTGGAGAATTACTTTGTAATTTATCTTGCCATCTGTTTCTGTAGATGTTTGATGAATGAAGATAAAAACTCTAGGCATTGTCACCCTAAGGTAGAAACTAGGGTTTTATGGTAGATTTTAACAAAGAAAAAAATTAATTTCGAAAGACAGAAATAATTTTTGGATATAGTGCTTTTATTTCTCTAAACAGATAGCAATAAAAAAGAATAGACAGAAAAATCACATATTTTCATAAAACAATAGATCTTCAGTGTAAAATATCATAGGACATTACGTAACTGACTTTGACTGCAGAGTAGGAAATTTACTGGAAATAGAGTTTGTTTTCTTTAAACATTAACTTTGAGGTCTTAAAGAATGGGTCATACTTCATTGCATAAGACTAATTCAAGTAATTTTTTTAGTAAAGCACTAGTGTCAGATATGGTATGTATCCTGACACCAACATTAAGGATATGCCTATGCTAGCAATTTCATGTAAGTATCTGTTGTGATTATTTTGTGATTATATATTTATTTATAAATGATTTCAATTTTTATGATTTATTTTAGCATTATATAGTTTTGCATCCACTTTCCATCAGTTTACAGCATTTGTCAAACTTAGGATACACTTGTCAAACTGTGATGTATATAAAAATATATGGATGCGACAAAAGACTCATGTGTAAAATGAGTGATCAGTGGCACCATCAGATGTTCTGTTTCTTGTATCTTTCATCCTCTGATATCTTTTCCCTAATTCTCTAATCTGTTATGAGCCTGACTCATGACTGTCTCTTAACAAATACTTGCTGTTGAATGAACTCAGGTACTTTATTCCTTCTAGGCTGATAGAACATCAAGCAGTTCACAGCAATACAGAATTGTATTGTATATGTGTTTACTGATTACAGTATTTTTATTTAAATATAGGGGTTTCAATTATATATTTTATGCTGTTATGTCTTTGGTACTTTATCCCCGTGCTTGCTAATTCTTCCTAACAATGACTCCAACAACTTGAGCATCCTAACTATTCTGACATTATTCCTCTGTTCAAGACAGAGATTCATGTACCTTTTTGAGTGGTGGGGCGGGGGGAGAAGTGGGTTATAGACAGCTTTGAGAAGTGGATTTTATTTATGCATTCTTTTCCTGAAACATTTATTTTTTAAAGGTTTATTTATTTTAGAGAGACAGAGAGAGAAAAAAAAGCATGCGTAAAGCGGGGGAGGGGCAGTGGGAGAGTCTACCTCTCCCACTGAGAGAGAAACCTCAAGCAGACTCTGTGCTGAGTGCAAAGCCTGACGTGGGGCTTGACCTCACAACCCTTAGATGAGCAGAAACCAAGAGACCAATGCTTAAGCAACTGAACCACCCAGGTGCCCCTTCCCCAAACATTTTAGATACTTTTTTCAGAGTTCGTCATTGAAATCAACCCATGGAATGCAGATTAAGAGTCCCTAATATAAGGGGATCTGTTCACATTGGAGCATGGATTTAAGACAAGTGATGTGACACTATCAACTCTAATGCATAAGATCAGGAGTCAGCAAACTATGGCCCTCAAGCCAAATCTGCCTGCCACTTGTTTTTGTAAATAAAGTTTTATTAGAACAAACTCAGCCTATTCATTTACATATTCTATCTCATTGTTTTCATGATTAATAGCATTGGTAAGTAGTTGCAACAGAGAGCAAATGGCTGAAATCTACAATAGTTATTATATGGCTCTTTATAGAAAACAGTTTGATCAACAGTGGACTAAAAATGTAATCTAAATATAGTGAATTTTTTGTGTTATTCAGGAAGACAAGACTCAAACTGAATATGAATTATGAAGATGAATGGATAAAGAAGATGTGAGATATTTGAATACTTACCATTTATGTTGATGTGGATGGAACTGAAGGGGATTATGCTGACTGGGGTAAGTCAATCAGAGAAAGATAATTGTCATATGATTTCACTCATATGTGGCATATAAGAAACAGTGCAGAAGATCATAGGGGGGAGGAGGGAAAACTGAATGGGAAGTCATCAGGGAGGGAGACAAACCATGAGAGACTCTTAACCATAGGAAACAAACTGAGGATTGCTGGAGGCAGACAGGGTAAGTGGGTGATGGGCATTAAAGAGGGCACATGATGTGAGCACTGGGTGTTATATCCAACTAATGAATTACTGAACTCTACATCGGAAACTGATGAGGTACTGTATGTTGGCTAATTAAATTTAAATTTTTAAAAGAGTCCAAAGTAGTGTATAAACATAACAGATGATCCCACAAGGATGAGGGGTGCCTCAAATAAAATCATTACTAAGTTATCTTGACATAAAATATTTTGAAATAAAAAAGAATATTAGTATAAATAGCTGTCTATAAAATATAACTGATTTTGACTTTATACATGTTTAAATTATAAAAATAACAAGTATATATATATTTTTAAATATTTTATTTATTTATTTTTTAGAGAGAGAGAGAGAGAAAGTGCGAGCTCAGGCAGACAGAGGCAGAGGGAGAAGCAGGCTCCCTGCCGAGCAAGAAGCCCGATGTGGGACTCGATCCCAGGACCTGGGATCATGACCTGAGCCGAAGGCAGCCGCTTAACCAACTGAGCCACCCAGGCGTCCCAAAAATAACAAGTATAATAATATGAGGTACCAATTTACCAGGGACATCTAAATAATATCATACAGTTCAGATATCACATTTGAGAGAATTAACAAAATAATATTTTGTTTTGTTTTCCCAGGAATGAGTCCAAGATGATGAGAATATAGAAAACAATACATTTAGAAGAAACAGTTAAGGAAACAAAGATGTTTAGCCTGGAAAAGAAGAGGTAGGAGGGTAATAGAGGAGAGTTAGAGGGAAATGATAACTGTTCTCAAATATTTGAGTCATCTTTGTAGAAGGTAGAGTTTAATTTGTTACCCCGGAAGCAGTGGTAGGTTGGCAGACTGGTTCTTGGAAGGAAAATAGCCCTGTTGGTATGTTTCCCAGTTTTTGTGGTACAAACATTCCCGCTATGGCCGATTTCAGCTACCTTGGAAGTCACTGAAGAGCTGAGAAGAGATGCACCCAGTTGGCTTTCCCAAGCACCTCAAGACCAGCTCCAGCACACCATTGCAGCAGGCAAAGTAAGGCTTAAAACTACAGGGAGGAAACATGGCTCACCATAAGAAACTTGCGATTTGCACTGCACTTCCTCAGGAGACTGTAAATTCCTTTTCTGAGACTGTTTAACAGAGGCCTAGCATGTGCCTTATAAGTCCACTAATTAACAAAAGCACAGAAGAGTATGTGTTTCTTAAATCCCCTGCAATTGTTTATGATTCTGTGATATTTGAAGATTTGCTAAATATGCTCTTAAGCACTTTTGCCGTTTTCATTCTGAGATAAAGTTTCAGGTATTATAATCTCATGAGAATAAGGGAGGTATCTGTTGATTTCAAACCTTATATAAAAGTCTACAAAATACTAATTTGATAATAAACTTCTTAAACATATATTCAAAGTTGCCAAAAACCATGAATTTTACATATATCTTTGTATAAACTTCTCATTTTATCTCAGGTTGACTCTCTCAAGATACCAAAATTGCATTTATTTCCTTTTGTTGTAAGCATCTTTTTAACATGGAGGGTATTGTTTGTAAAACCCAAGGAGACAATTGGAGGTAGCCTCTTATACTTGTTTGCCTGTGGCTTCTTGAGGGAAGGCTTTTCAGGAAAATTCCCCAGGCATGTCCGAGATGCGATGGGAGAATGCTTAAATATATCATGGATCCATAGGATCAGCTTGCTTAGGTGACTAAAGGAAAAAATAGTCTCCAGGTCACTTTTCTCTCAAAAATCCAGTTCTACAAAATAAAAAGCCAACAAAATAAGACCTATTTCTCACCAGGTTGAAATATTAAAAGTGAGGGCAGGTCTTCTGATTTTGTTGGTTTTGCTAATTCCTACATTTTCAGAACCGAGCTTTTATTAGGGTAGCCTTGTATGTTGAGGAAGAGCTGGACTTTGTGGGGTTTGGAAGGTCTGGAAGATGCAGGAACACAGCCATCATGGGGAAATGTTAGTAACTGTCTTCTTCTTAATGATTCTTTGTGGAGTGAGTATAAAATGTAACCCAAGCCAATGGCAATGGGGAAAATCTGCTCTTGGTATTCAGGGAAAGGAACAAAAAGACACTCTCTATTCAGCTGTTCCAAACTGTAAGTATGAGATTCTTCAGGCTGATCGAGGCGTACTATGATTTGAGCAGGCAACTCAAGAAACATCATTTCCAGGATGGAAGAGCATAAGCGAGGAGGAAACTGGATGCTGGATGATGCTGTTAAATCACTGGCTTAATCATTCCTGGGAACATGCTGCTTCTGACCTTCTTGTTGTGTAAAATAAAAAGAAAGATGACATAAAGACTTTACAAGCAAGCAAAAGCAGAGAAAATTATTTTCCAGAATAGAAACACTATAAGAAATCTCCAGAAAAGTTCTTCAGGCAAGGGTATGATACCAGCTAAAAATTTTGATCTAACAAGAAATGAAGCTATCAGAATTTGTATAGTAAGAACAAACACATGAATTTTTTATTGTTTTTAATTTCTATAAAAGATCATTAAATGTCTTTAAGGGAAAACAAGAGTATAGATGTATTGTTTGCTTTATAACATATAGAGAAATAACATCCAATAATAATTAATCAATGGATGGGAGAGAGAAATTTTAAGTATACTATTTTAAAGTTCTTATACTCCATGTGAAGTGGTATAATATTATTTGATGATTAGCCTTGACAAGTTAAAGATGTACCTTGTAAATCTTTAAGCAATCACTGAAAAATTAAAAACAGGTATAACAAAATAAGCCAGTTACGGAATCATTTAAAAATGCTTGAGAAACCCAAAAGTGAAAGACAAGAAAAAGAAAACCAAAAAGATCAAATAGAAAGCAACTAGCATGAAATCCAGCCATATCAATAAATGTACATAATCTAAATAACCCTAAATCAAAAGACAAAGATTGATAAATCTGATAAAACAGCAAGATTTACCTATGTTTATAATAAGATTACTTTAAATATAAAGACACAGATGGATTAAAGTAAAAGGATAAAAAGAAGGTACACCATGAAAATCCTATCAAAAAGGTTTAGAGGGGCACCTGGGTGGCTCAGTGGGTTAAAGCCTCTGCCTTCGGCTCAGGTCATGATCTCAGGGTCCTGGGATGGAGCCCCGCATCGGGCTCTCTGCTCAGCAAGGAGCCTGCTTCCTCCTCTGTCTCTCTCTGCCTGCCTCTCTGCCTACTTGTGATCTCTGTCTGTCAAATAAATAAATAAAATCTTTAGAAAATTTTTTAAAAAAGGTTTAGAGTGGAGACATTTATTAGAGAAAGTCGGGACGCCTGGGTGGCTCAGTTGGTTAAGCAGCTGCCGTCGGCTCAGGTTATGATCCCAGCATCCTGGGATCAAGTCCCGCATCGGGCTCCTTGCTCGGCAGGGAGCCTGCTTCTCTCTCTGCCTCTGCCTGCCTCTCTGTCTGCCTGTGCTCACTCTCTCTGACAAATAAATAAATAAAATCTTTAAAAAAATATTAGAGAAAGTGGGCATTAAAACAAGCAATACTGTCAGTGATAAAGAGAAACACTACAAGAAGATCAATTAATTAGTAATCTATATATATCTAATAATAGGTTCTAATTTTGAATTCAACATGTCCTGAAAAAAATCCCATTTTGGACATAGTTCTTTGCTTCAGAAATATGTTTTATTCCACAAGAAACAAAAATATCCTACACATCCACTAACATAAGTAAAGATCTTAGTTTATATTTGGTGAAATACATTTCTAAAATAGGAAATAATATAAGTAACTATTAATTTTTTTTCCCTTTTTCCCTGGTGTTTTGGCAGTTTGACAGCTTTGAGAGCAGAGGTATTCAGAGTTATACCTTTCAGGATGCTCGGGTTCAGAGATGGGTCTGGAATTTGTTTCTTAGAATACCGAATCTGAAAACTTAGGCAGAATTAAGAAAACCCAATCTGCAAAATATGTGAATTAGAGGATCAGTCTTATTCAACAAAACAAATCTCTGGTAGGCATTAGGTTTAGCAGGATTTCTTTCCCTTACATATCCTCTCTCCTATTCAAATTAATATTCTAATTTTAGCTTGGGGTATTGCTTATGCAGTTTGATAAAGAATAATTAATCAGATTAAAAGTAGAATTGACTTGAGTAATTACTTTTTTTTTAACTAAAACAGATTTACATTGGTCTATGTCAGTTTCTGCCATTTTATTTTTCGCTATTATCTGTTCAATTACATTTTATAACATTTCCAAAATTTTTTAAAGATTTTATTTATTTATTTGACAGAGATCACAAGTAGGCAGAGAGGCAGGCAAAGACAGAGAGGGAAGCAGGCCCCCCCTGAGCAGAGAGCCTGATGCGGGGCTCTATCCCAGGGCCCTGAGATTATGACCCGAGCCGAAGGCAGAGGCTTTAACCCACTGAGCCACCCAGGTGTCCCTACATTTCCAATTTTTTTAAAAAAATTTTTTTGGAGATTTTATTTATTTATTTGACAGACAGAGATCACAAGTAGGCAAAGAAGCAGACAGAGAGGAGGCAGGCTCCCTGCTGAGCAGAGAGCCCGATGCGGGGCTCGATCCCAGGACCCTGGGATCCTGACCTGAGCTGAAGGCAGAGGCTTTAACCCACTGAGCCAACCAGGTGCCCCTCTACATTTCCAATTTTTAATACTAAGATGCTTCTCCAGTCTTCACTGAATGTCAGAGCACAGATCTTTTTAAAATGCCTACTTTTAGAACAACTTCTCTGCAAATATTTTCATGTGCCTTTAAATTATTTCCTCCTCTTGATTGTATAAGATTAAATGATTTTTCCAAATTGTTCAGAATCTGAACCATGTTTTTCATGGAAAGGACAATTTCCAAAACCGTCACTTTCACAATACGCCCATACTGGTAAACATCTTTAATTATGCTTCAAAAATATAACGTATAAATAAACCTACAAAAATGTGATTAATTCTTTTAGGAAAAAAACTGTTTTTCTGTTTTTTGGTTTTTTTCCAAAACCAAATGTAGATGTCAGGCGAGAAACTTCCATTCATTTAGTTGATCACTTAACATATATTGATCGAGTTTGTGCTAGCTGCTGTTCCAAACACAGGATATGCATGCGTGTAAAAACTCACATTGATCCCTGTCCTGAGAAGCTTATGACAGGGGACAGAAATATTCACTTCAAACAGAGAGAAATTTCATCTTTGAAAGTGCTCTAATAAGGAAACTTCAAGAGCGACTATTAATGGAGGAGTTAGCCGGAGCTTTAGAAGCTTTAGATGCTTTAGAAGAATGAATTAGAATAACTAGATAGAAAGGAAGGGGAGGAGAGTCCAGGTAGAGGCGTGAGGGTATGCAAAATCCCTGTGGTGGGAAGGAACATGGTAAATAAAAGAACCAAGAGAAAGGAATTTTGATTGAAAGGCAGAGAGTGAAGAAAATCTCGTGGAAGATGTAGCCAGAGGGGTGGATGAGGTCAGAACATGCTGTAGTTCTTCTAAAAATTCATTTACTTCTTTCACTTCACAACAATGGGAAGCAAAAGTAGAGTTTAATTTAAGGAGAAAACACAATGATCGAAGTTGTATTCGAGAAGATTCCCCAAGCATTAAAGAATGCAGTGGTTGATGGGTCAGGATTCATTTTGGTATGACTTGGCAATTATGGTATGCAGATTCCATGATGGCTCCCCAAGTCCTCACTTCCTTATATATATACCCTGCATAATACCTTCCCCTGAACATGAGTAATGTCTATGAACATACGGGACTTAACTCTCATGATTGGGCTATGTTATATGAGAAAAGTGCAGGGATTTTACAGATGTAATTAAGGTCTGTAATCAGTTGACTTTGAGATTAACAAAGGAGAGATTATTCTGGGGTTGACCTCATCATGTGAATCATTTTTTTAAAACCCTGTAAAAAGGGTTCAGTTTTCTCCTGAAAGAAAAGATTCGAAGAACGAAAGATTATCCTGCCGGCTTTGAAGAAACAGACATCCATATTTTGAATTGTCTGTGGATATAGCCACTTGGTGAGGACCTGATGGAAGCCTCAAGGGAACTGAGAGTGCTCCCTGACCAAAAGCTAGTGAGTTAATGGAGTCCTTATTCTTATGGTCACAAGGAACTGAATTCTGCCAGCAACCCAGATAAGATTGAGGTAAGACCCTGCGCTCCAGAGGAGAACAGAGCCTGGCCCACACTTTGTATGAGCCTTGTGCAACACTGAACAGAGTCCTTTCTGAACTTCACATTCACAGAAACTGTGAGATAATAAATACATATTGTTTAAACTGCTAATTGTGTGGTAATCTGTTACCCAGCAAAGAAAGTCAATACACCAGTTATCAGTAGAATAGCTAAAAGATGACGGTACATTGGCCTAAGGTCGTGATGGCAGAATTAGAGAGAATTCGACATATTCCAGAGATTAAGAAAATAGCATCATTAGTAACTGATCTGTATTGGATATAAAGGGTGAAAGAGGAGTGTTAAGGATGCCACCACTTTCTAGTTTGATCAGCTGCATCCATGAGGGTACCAAACACTGAGATAAAGAGCACCAAAAGAGTGGCTGATGGTGAACTTGGGTTTCAGAACTTGGATTCAAGGATTAAACGTTTTTGAAATATTTGGGTATAAGTGTTTCAAAGTGGCTTTGAAGATGAAATGGCATGTAACACTGTTTGTCCCAGAGTGAGCGTGAATTGGGAAAAGAGCAGGCAAAGGTTTTAAGAGAATAGAGGGAATTTAGAATTGTTGGGGAAGGTGTGAACGTGAGTTGACCAGAAACACACCAGTATAGAATTAGCGGTAGACAATTAATGGTAATTAACTGATGAGTAGGAATCTGTGGTGAAATGAATAAGCCAACTTTGAGACTTCAAAAGTGGGATTCATTCTAAGATAAAGTTTTGCAAGATGACTAGGATAAAAGAAAAGTGGAGGAAAGGCCCTAATAGAATATAGGAATAGGGAGGAAAAGTAAAGCAACCAGGCAAAAAATGGGGGGAAAAAAAGCCAAAAGGTGAGGTCAAGTATAATAAATAAATAAACAAATAAATAAATACAATTAAACAAGTACCCTGAAAGATATTTAATATGTAGCGCATCCAGTTTTGAGTTTTGTCATTCATAGAAATTATTTTATTCAGAAATCCACAGAAAAGTAATAATGCTATATTTAAAGAAAACGTTTTATAAAAATTATTTTATTGTACCCCTTTCCTTGAAAATTAAAAAGAAAAAACAAAAACAAAAACCAGGCAGTCAGATATTGGGTAAAATAAAAGTTAAAGAGCTTTCTTGTAAATTCTATATTTTGTTTATTTATAGATAAAAACAACTTTCATGAATTTGGCATGCAGATAAAACACAGAATAGTGGTTACCAGATTGTTCTCCTAAGTATGGCTAGCTGAGTTTGAATGCATCTACTAATGGTGTGGTGTGACCTCAGGCAAGTTACTTAGTTGAATTTCCATTTCATCATCTCTAAAGTGAGGATAATAAGAGTGCATATTTAGTGGGGTTTTATGATGAGTAAAGGATAGAATGCACTGAGCACAGAAGTTGATGAGTAGTAACCATGAAACAAAGCTATATATATATTTTTTTAAAGATTTTATTTATTCACTTGACAGAGAGAGAGAGAACAAGCGGGGGGGGGGGCAGAAAGAGAGAAAGGGACAAGCAGACTCCTTGGGGAGCCTGATATGGGGCTCAATCCCAGGACCCTGAGATCATGACTTGAGGCAAAGGCAGATGCCTAACTGACTGATCCACCCAGGTGCCCCCAAACTATGTGTTTTTATATTTAACTTGCTTTAAGTACTCAAGGTTCATGTGTTTTAAAAGTAAAGAGTAAAATGATGACATAGTACATAGTATACTAAAGCAATAAAAATAGTAGAATGACTGGTCTACAATATACATTTTTTTGAAATGGCTGGAGTCCCAGTATGAATTGGCAAAGTGATAGCAGGTAGGGGTATATGTAGTAGATGTTCAATAAATCTTTAATAAATGAATAAAGAGGGGGATACTATGCTGGTTGTTATTATATGAAAACAACTGGTTAACATTTAAGAAATTACAATATTGCATTTACATACATGGCACCATTAAACAATACAATATGATGCAGGTATCCTTAAGTATGACCTTGTCCTACATTAGAGTGGGAAACTAAAACAAAATAAACAAAAACAAAGAAAAACAGAATCGGTTCTTTCCTTTAATAATTGGCCAGTTAGAAATTGCTCTCTTCTCATGTTGCATACAGAATAATTAGAGTGTTAAGCAATTTGAGTTTGTTAGACAGTGTGATCAGGTAAATCAGAACAATAATTCATAGGGCACAAGGGTTACTGAATTAGTTATTCAGCAAATGCACCTTTTATAGCACCCATGGGTCCCGATTTCTCATTTTTTATTTATTTTCTGTGTGCACCTGTTTAGCTGTTAGATTTCTTCCCTCCCCAGTTACAGCCTCTTGCTCCATTTCACATTTCTTGAGGACTGCACACACAGCAATATTGTAAATTAAAGAAATACAGAGGCGAAGGGGGAAGAAGAGAGTTCTCAAGAGAAGGAAAGGTGAAAGAGACATCAGAGACTAAGTATTAAGTGATTTAATGTGCTACATTACTATAAAAATTTTCTCTTCAGAAGATAGGCCACTTTTTGTAAATATGTTTTGGCAAATTTTACTTTGACTTCTCTTATTAAAAAATTAAACATGCACTTACATTGAGCAAGATGTGTAACAGTAATCTCTCCACTTTCTTCTATATCTCTTGTAATAACTTCTCCCATGCCATAAGCAATGGATCATACCCACTGTTCTCTAACACATGACATTTGCATTGTAAAGTTAGGTTATGGTAGGCAATTGGCTCATTTTTTTTTTCCTCCTGGTAACATCAACAAAGTACATTGATGGGAAATTACCTTGATCTGTTTCATCCAGAACAAACTTGCTATAATACCATTCTGTTGACCCAAAAACTCCTCTGAACAAGAAATGAAATCAGACAGACTATTAGTTGACCAGACCCAAATAAGGCTCTGGGTGAAAAATATAAAATCTAGAAGTACTGACCTAGGTAAACATCCTTGAGTTTCTTCAGATTTTTATTTCTCTGAAGCCATGTTCTGTACTTAATAACTTATTACTCAAGAAGTTATACTCCTCCTCTTCTGTTTTTTTGTTTTATTTTTCTTCCTTCTTTTTCTTTTTTTTTTCTGAGCATAATTGAAAACTAGCTTTAATTAACATTCTGTGTGAAGGTCTGAGAGTCTATCCAGGTCAAAAACAAATTAAGCAAGCAAACAATTTAGCATCAGAAAGTCTTCCCTATCTACATAGGATATTAAGGCATTTAAGAATGAATAAATCAGGGACGCCTGGGTGGCTCAGTTGGTTAAGCAGCTGCCTTCGGCTCAGGTCATGATCCTAGCATCCTGGGATCGAGTCCCACATCGGGCCTTGCTCAGCGGGGAGCCTGCTTCTCCCTCGGCCTCTGCCTGCCTCTCTGTCTGCCTGTGCTCGTACGCTCGCTCTCTCTCTCTCTCTCTCTCTGACAAATAAATAAAATCTTTTAAAAAAAAAGAATGAATAAATCATAATTAGAGATTTAAATGACATTAATTTTTCCATTATTTAGTTCTTGTTTTTCAGCTGATTTGACACCAGGTTTATCCAGAATCAAATTTGTGTTTACACTTAAGTAGAATTTTTCTTTAATATCATTGAATCCTAATTCACCATAAGCAAGCTGTCCTAATAAAGCCAAGGTTGTATTTTTTTAATTCATTCATTGATTTAAGTCCATATTCTATTCTACCATGAATTCCTGTGTTATCTCTATTAGAAGGAGAAAGGAATATGACGTTCTGAAAATGAAGCACATGCTTCTATTTGGTCCAACTTTACAATTTACATTTACCAATTTTTTGATCATTTTAAAAATAAATTATTTATAATATTTTATCAAAAACTAGCAACCCCAACTCCTACTTTATTTACAAAATACTTGATCAAACAAGCACTTCTCTTTCGATCACTATAAATGTCAAGGTAAAATCATACAGAACTTTGTGCGAATTTGATAACTATAGAAAACCAAGGTTCCAAAAAGGTAATAATCGTGTCAGGTTCATCAAACAACGAAAAAATATTCCTGACTGAAAGATCTTAAAGGATTAGTTCAACACAGTTCATGGCATATAAAAAGTACTAAATTAATGTCTGAAGAACTTAGTGGGTTTCAATGGAGGAGGGCTTTTGGATAGGTGGGGAGCAAAACTTCCAGTTTTCTTTTCATAGAGCTGCATAGATTAGACTGAGCGAGCATGTTACTTAATTTTCTCATGCATCAGTTTGTCAGCTACAATATAGTGTTTAAAGTAGTAGTAGTAGTAAATAACTCATTAAATACATATACACATGTATATTCAAGCACAGTAAATGATACTTCTACCCCTTTCTGTAGGGAGAGCATCGTTCTTAATCTAACAAGCTCTGGAACCTATTGACCAATTTCAATTCCATCTCAGTAACTTACTAGGTAATAGATACCAGGACAGCTGCCCATCTCAGTTTGTTCTGGCTGCTATGACAAAATGTTACAGACTGGTTAGCTAATAAACAATAGAAATTTGTCACAGTTCTGGAGGCTGGGAAGTCCTCGATCAAGACACTAGTATGGTCTTATTTCAGTGAACGCCCTCATCCTCCTTCACCTTATTTCTGTGTCTTCACTGGGTGAAAGGGGCTTGGGAGCTCTGTGGGGTCTCTTACAAGTACATTGAACCCACTCACGAGGGCTCCACCTTTATAACCTAATCATCTCCCAAAGGCCCCTCATCTTCCAATACCTTCACATCGGACTTTAGGATATCGATTTATGGTTTTGAGGGAACACAGACATTCAGACCATAGCACTACCTGCATTCCAAACCACAGTTTTTCCTTATGAAAACTGTATAGTAATGCACTTACCTCACAGAGTTGTAAAAAGTCAATACAGAAAACCGATAAGACACAGTATAGTACCTAGCCTGCTGTAAATATAAGTTGCAATTGTTATGGTATTTTTAAAAAATATTTTTATTTATTTGAGAGAGAGAAGAGAAGGAGAGGGAGAAGCAGACTCCCCACTGAGTGGGGAGCCCAATGTGGGACTCGATCCCAGGACCCAGAGATCATGACCTGAGCCAAAGACAGATGCTTAACCAACTGAGCCACCCAAGGACCCCAGCAACTGTTACAGTATTTTTCTTTTCTTTTTTTTTTTTTTTAAGATTTTATTTATTTATTTGACAGACAGAGATCACAAGTAGGCAGAGAGGCAGGCAGAGAGAGAGAGGAGGAAGCAGGCTCCCTGCTAAGCAGAGAGCCCCATGGGGGCTTGATCCCAGGACCTTGGGATTATGACCTGAGCCGAAGGCAGAGGCTTTAACCCACTGAGCCACCCAGGCGCCCCTGTTACAGTATTTTTCTATCACATTGCGAAGTAGTGATCCAGTTATTCTTCATATTTTTCATTACTTAGTTCTTGGAAATTCTGTCTTATTTCCTTCTTTTGGCAGTTGAAAAGTGAAATGTTCTTTTTCAGTTTAAGCTCAGAAATACAGGAAAGTAGTTCCCTAACCATAACCAACACAGTAGCCTAAAACAGTTCAGTCACAGTTCTGACTTGGCATCTAGATCTTTGAGACAGTGTTTTGAAGTTAAGGGTTTCTTGTTTGTGATGAAAACTCACGTCCAAAGTACGCTTGTTGCCCCACAGGTAAGCGAAAGGAAATGCCACGTATATCAACCAGCCAGTTTACCAAGCCACCAGCTCGAATAAATAACATGTATGGGGGAGAAAGGGTCAGACCGCAGGGATTGAAGTGCTAGCTCCCCTTCTAATTCCTAACATGACTACTTTTAGGGAAATGAAGCCCTGTACTTTAAAAAAATAATACCTTGCAAAACCCCGAAATCATGTCAATGGAGTTTTGTTTCATAATTGTGAATAATAATTTTAAAAACTGTGGAAATGTGATAATGAACTGGATGTAACACAGACAATTCATTGAAAACGAGCTTTTGTGGATATTCAATTCATACAGAGCATCACATATATAAAACCAACAGGTCTGGACAAGCAGCCACTATATGGGCCTTTTCATTGTCAAAGATGTTGTGCACATCTCTTGTAAATGCTAGAATACTTGTCTGATGACTTTAAATTTGAAGCCACAGAATAGATTTCTTAAATAGTATTTTTTCTTTCAAATAAAGTGTAATACCAAAAAATTAGTTTTGCTTTCCAACCTTTCCAAAATTTGTTTATTAATTTTACAATATGATAAGATTTGATGCTGTGGATGTGCCCCTTTTGCTCAAATACCAGTCAAGGTCTTGCTTTTCTATTTGCAGTGGTAGCCATTTGTAGTAATATACAGTGTTACTGCACTATTAATATGTTGGAAAATTCCTCCCAAGTTATCTTTTCTAATTTTTTTCAAGTTAGTGAAGAAATATGGAAAATGACCTGAATCGTGAATTTTCGTTTTTTTCCTGCAATAGTCTCAACACTAGCGTCATAGTCCCTAACACCAAATAGGACTATGAATCACACCGTTTATGTATTTTGACCTTATAGACTCATTACCAAAGATGACAATGATTCATACAAATATGATGTCAATCTTTTAAATATTAGCAGACAGAACTTTCTTGCTGCCATCTGAACTTTCCACTTGTTTTGTAGCCAAGATGAAAATGTTCCATGAAGACAAAATATCAGGGCATTTGAGAACAAATGGCCCTCATCATTGAGAACAAATCTCCACAGTTCTGTAAAGGTAAGAGAACAATTGTTGAACATCGCTTGCTTGATTTCGAGTTCGGTAACAGAGTCGCTTCTCAAAATTTTTTCAAGCTACATAATGACATTAAAATACAGTGATATCTTTGAAGTCTGAGAGGCTAGAACACATGGATTTATGTGAAAGGATAGTTTATAATGTACATAAGCTGCCAGCACTATGTAAATTGATTTTTTAAAGTAATCTGTCCTATGGAAAATAAAGCAGAACAGTCACACATTTGCAAAAAGCAAACCAAAGCAAAGTGAACAGAAATACAAAACAAAATAGTTTAGGGAGATTGAGCACTTGCCCCAGATCAGAACATTAGGGTTCTAATCTCAGTCCTGATAAATCCAGCTCAGCACCTGAGACAGGGTGTTGGACTGGGTCATCACTATAGGTTTTCCAGTAATAGGAAGAAAGGAAGGAAAGAAGGAAGGAAGGAAGGGAGGGAGGGAGGGAGGGAGGGAGGGAGGGAAGGGGGGAAAATCCTTAAAGTCAAATGACAAGGATATTTGGTTATAGGCTAGAGCATAAGGAGCCTTTGGGCTACCAAAAGTAAACAAAGACACAAAAGCAAAACAAAGAAAAATCAATGAAACAAAACAACAACCAGTTTCTTTCTTTTTTTTCTCTTTCTTTCTTTCTTTCTCTCTCTCTCTCTCTCTCTCTTTCTAACAACCAGTTTTAATGAAAACAACAACAAAAACCCAAAACAGCAACATATATGAAAAGGGTGAAAGTGCATGATTTTTTTCAAGTTGATACAACAGTGAAAAATTATTGATTTGAACTTTTTGTTGTTTTCATTAGAAACTGTTCTGTGGTTTAGACTGGATCTTTGGTGTCCATGGTGGGAAAAATATTTTGATAATATGTTATATTTAAACAACACGATACAAATAGATTTTGTGGAGTTTTATATTCCCAAGTTGAAATACTGTATGTCTAATACTAAATGTCTTATGTCAGGGATAGAGTTGAGATCCTACTTCTCACCACCAGAAATAGTGGGTTGACCAACTGGGGGAACTGGGAAAATGCTCAGCATAATGCCTGGCTCAGAGCAGGCATCAATAAATATGAAATCTTCCTTAGTAGCACTGCCGATTTTAAAAACTGACAATAAAACAGTGTGGAAATTAAACAACATTCCTCACTCAGATAAATTTCATCTAAATCATGTGACACTGTAGCTTTATTTAAGATGATAAATAACTAATGAAAATAATCATAATTTCAAAGGAAGTGAATAAAGAAAAGCATGGAAGTGCAGAAATGCCTAATTTCCAGGTATACAGAGTATGACTAAAGAGAGAAAATACTTTATACAACTAGGGGAAAAAAAATCTGCATTACTTAATAGAGCAGGGAACCAATTAAGAACAGTCCCCTATCCAGTTTAATTAGGCTAACTACAGGTAAGGGAATCCTATGGTACAGGGAGGAGCATTAGGTGGTGAATTCTCACTGCCTCTCTTTCATCTATGACCCCTCCACTGTGACAATGTTAAAGATATGTAGTGCTTGACTTTCACCCAGGAGTGCCCTCTTGATGTAGAATTTAAATAAATTAACACTCTCACATTACTAGAAACTGAACTCCAAGTAAACTCCAGTGCTGTAAAAAGTAACAAAGTACTTATTCTTTAATTTTTCCCCCAGATTACCACCAGATTATAGTATATCGAGGTCTAATTTCAGCTTTAGTAAACTTATCTTACAAAAAATCTGTGTGATCAATGAAGAAAGAATATTTGACACATTAATCATGCAGTGTCAAGACAAAGTACTGCCGAAAGAGGACATCAGAAGTTGAAAAGAGTAACCTTAGTTTTCTTTCTGGGCGGTTTAGCTCCAACTCTGACTTACTCTGCACTTGTTCTACGTGCAGTATTTCAAAAACACACTCTAGATAAAAACTGGATCTTGTCTGGTTCCCCTTCACGTATTGATTTTAATAGTGAAGCAAAAATTAAAATCAACCGGGGGCAAGAACCTAAAAAGAGAGAGAGAGAGAAAGGAAAAAAAGTCTTCTAACCTAGTCAAATATACATGTGTGTGTGTGTGTGTGCGTGCACACGTGTGTGTATGTGTGTGTGTGTGTGTGTGTGTGTATGTGTGTACACATATATACCTTTTTTATTTTTCCTGGGGTGCAAAACATAAAAGAACTAACTTCAGATTCAACTCCACTTGTTTAAGTCATTTAAGGCTGAGCTGGTGAGTTTAGAAGATGGGTTATTTACCTGAAATAAGTAAGGATACTTGTGTCAGGTGAGTATTTGAAAACTTAAGACCTGGGGAGAATATTCTATTTCTCTTGAGTAGTTTCACCTTACACTGAATTTCTTCATTGATGTAGATTTTTCTAAAATTTTTTTAAACTGGTTTTCCCATCTTTAAAATGTGAGGTAGTTTAAAAATAAGAAATTATTTTCTAGCTCTCTGGGAGATTTCAGGAGCAGTAACACAGGACACCACAAGGACTGAGGAGATTCTGCTGTGGGAAATACCCATGTGAAAGGTGAGAAACTCTCAGGTCACGTTCTTGCTGATGCTCTGCTCTTTAAGCAACAGTTAATCTCTTGCCTTGGTGCCTACAGCTGAAGCACGGGGATTATAAACTCTATATCAAAACTCTTAGGGGAAATAATTACTACATATTAAACAGTATTCCAAATCATAATATATATTCATATGTATATAGATCTTAATATTTATATTGTAAAATTCTCTATAACTTTACCCTATAGCCAGCTACTTATCTATCTAGCTCTTTAAAACATCTCTTTGGTTTTTATGAATATGCAGTAAAGTTATGATAATACTAACAAAGATTGAAAAAAGAATGTGTCAGATTATGCTGAGTGAAATAAGTCAAGCAGAGAGAGTCATATGGTTTCATATGGTTATCATATGGTTTCACTTACTTGTGGAGCATAAGGAATAAGACGGAGGACACTGGGAGATGGAGAGGAGAAGTGAGTTGGGGGAAATCGGAAGGGGAGATGAAGCATGAGAGACTGTGGACTCTGAGAAACAGACTGAGGGTTTTGTAGGGGAGGGGGGTGAGAAGGTTGGGTGAGCCTGGTGGTGGGTATTAAGGAGGGCAAGTGTTGCATGGAGCACGGGGTATAGTGCATAAACAATGAATTTTGGAACACACACACAAAAATTAAATTAAATGTAAAAAAAAGAATGTGTCTTAGAATTTTGGATCGTGGGAGTTAAATCAGAAGAGAGGAAAAAAGTATGAAACTTGCTTATTGGCTTCTGAACACTCATTTTATGTGGCCATATAAATTGATATTCTCTTGGGCACTTTTTTCTTTGATCCAGAGCACTTCAGTGAGTCCTACTGTCCATAGCAGCTACCATTTCACTGGTTAAATAATTCTGTCCACTGATTTCAGAATGAAAAACATATTTAGGATTAATGTTATGATTCTTATGTGTATATGAATGCAAAATTTCAACATCAAGGCAACAAGAGATTACAACTTTATAGTCTCTCAAGTATTCTCTGATGTGAATCTGAAATGTCTCTGTCTAATAGTACAATAATGAATGATACTCCATGGTTAGACATTAAGCATAATATAATAAATACATGTATTACTTCATGTAAGTATATTTTGAAGACATTCACTTAACGTAATTTAGCTTTTCATATTCCTTTGCATATGGAGAGCAATACTGCTGACATCCATTCATAAATTCATTCAAAAGACATTTATTGAGCATCCACTCTATGTACTTAAAATATGCTAGGCATTTTGAAAGGATATAGAAAATGTAGGACATATTTATATTTCCCAAGAAGAAACTGAAATTTAGCATAATTTTATACATTATTACTGTGTGATGCAGGGCAAATTCAAGACTGAGATTTGTGTGATTTGTCTAATAACGTACAGTCGGGTCTCTGGGCTTCTCTATATTGAATACCAAATGAGAAATCTGAGATATATTCTTGATCAGATGTGGTTGTCCAATTGATTCATGTGATGCAAATGTCAGGGGCTCTCCAGTTGTGAGCTATATTTAAACCACTTTGTACACTTATATACACAAATTACTAGAAACACGGGTTGGGGATTTATATTGGAAGAAAACAGTAATCCGCAATACAACATAAACTAAATTTTGTAGAAAAAACGATAGACGGCTTTTCTTGCAATATTGTAATTATTGATAGCAGAATTGTTTGAAATGTATAATGTGAAATTTAGAAGGGTAGCTGTGCATCAAAAACACACGAAACAAAAGATAAAAGTCCATTTATAAAGTAGAACGAGAAGGGAAAATGTCTTACTAGGAAAGTCTATGGTCCTACTGCAGGGAACATTGCAAACATATCATCTACATTGAGTCATAATAATAGGCTTTTAAAATTTTAATAAAAAGACTTGGAGGCATATAAACAACGTTCAACATTTAAGGAGCGTGGTAAATCAGATTGTATTCCTTTTGAAAAGGCTTTATGACGCAGTTGTTTATTCAGCAAAACAAAACTGTTCCCTGTGTCTGTTAATGAGCCTGGCTTTGTGCGACACAGACTTCCGCGGGGCTGACTCCTGTTTGGAGCCATTTCACACTAATTAGAAATAAGAGAAAAGGCGGTGTTCATAAGCGCCACAGCTCTGGGCCTCTTTGAACAGCTCTCTCCCAAAATTAACTCGGTTGTAACCCTGCGTGAATAATAGCTTTGCGGCAACAGTTTAGAGAAATATATTGTTAATAATTGCCATCTCGCTGAGCAAAATGCTAGGGCAAATTTTACGTAACAGCACAAGATGAAATCAAAAGGTGAGTTTGGGAAGCTTTGAGAGACACCGCTTGCAGTTCAGTTTTATTTCTGAGACTCCTCTTACAATGATGTTGAAGAACCTCACAAACAGGTGAGAAGGAAAAAAATCCACGGCAATAAACACAGAGTTGTTTGATTTAAAAAATTAGACTGAAGATGTCATTTGTATCGATACCAGCCTTACAGAGTTCGCTATCAATGCACAGTTTCTCTTTCAAATAACACACATCTGAAACAAAACCCCTGCATTTTAGTTTGATATGTATAAATCACTAAAGAAAAAATGTAGGTGGTATTTATAGTTAATACGTAACAGAAATTCTACAAAGTTTCTGCAGTGAAATAGGCCTTAGAATTCACATAACTGTTCATAGCAGAGAGGTAGAAAAAAAAAAAAAAGAGAAAGACAATTTCTTGAGAAAGAAACGTAAAGTAGAATCTAGGGCTTGATCTAGTGTCAGATAAAGACAAAGAAAATTGTAAGAAGGATGTCACTCTTTGAGACAGTTTATCCCATATACATATCAATTTCCCATATGAGGCCAGGTTTCTAAAGATTACAGGTTTGGACTGTGCAGGGGACTGTATACCTTTTCCTGTTCCCAAAAAATCATCTTTCCAAAAAAAACCCCACAAAGATCTAGAAAGAAATGAAAATTGACAATATAATAGAAACCCTGTGCAAGTCACAAAAAAAGTCGTATTGCCTGCAGGGTTGTCTTCTAATCCAAGGCAAGGCAGAGGGAGAAGTTAGGTTCTGATTGCTAATAGAGCTATGAGATTGAGTGAGGTCAACAGTACAGATAGGCTCTTTGCCACAGATTCTTCCATCCCTTTAACCAAAGAACCTCTTTTCATGACAATCAGGTTCCAGTTTCTCAGTATACAAAAATGAATAAGGATAACCCCTCCCCACAACCAGCAAACATTCTTTGTTTAAAAAAAGAGAGAGAGAGAGACTGGGGCACCTGGGTGGCTCAGTGTGTTAAAGCCTCTGCCTTCAGCTCAGGTCATGATCCCAAAGTCCTGGGATCGAGTCCCACATCAGGGTCTCTGCTCAGCGGGGAGCCTGCTTCCTCCTCTCTCTGCCTGCCTCTCTGCCTACTTGTGATCTCTGTCAAAAAAATAAATAAAAACTTAAAAGAGAGAGAGAGAGAGACAGAAAAAGAAAGAGAGATAGAGATAAAGAAAGGAAGAAAGAGAAAAGAAAAAGAGAGAGAGAGAGAGGAAGGAAAGGAAAATGAATACTTTGTACTATGGAAACACAAAGGAGGTCCATTCTGGAAGTGTAGGGAAGACAGAATGGCATTAGAAAAAGCATCTTAGAGAAGGTGAACTTGAGATAAGAGATGAGTGCGTGTGTGTGCATCTCCAACAGGTATTTCAAAAACAGACTTATTTCTTAAGAAATGTCAACAAAAGATTAATATGAATAGGACCTAAGTACACCAAAAACAAAAGAATGCCTTAGTAAGGAAGATGCATTATATTTTACTCCATATTTACTTCATATTCTATAGATTGTCAAATTTTCAAATTCAATTCAGTTCAGATAGTTGTTAATAATATAAGTGATGCTTTATTCTATTAAAAAAGTATATACAAATGTCCTGGAAATTGGACATAAAAGCTTACGATTAAGTCACAAAAGTAGACAATATAACGCATGCCACATAGAGGAAGATTTAAAAGATTGGAAATCTGCAAATGAAGCAAATTTTTATTTTAACAAGAGATGAAGATATTATTAAGAAAATGTCAAACTTCAGTTTATCAAGTCGTGGCGATATACGTATATTTAAAGGTACAAAGATAAAATTTTCAAAATGAAAAGGGAGAGGCCATTGGGGAGGACCTTCAATGCCAGTTCTCCTAGGCATTGAAAGACATCGTCATTGGAAGTCAGTAAATGAGAAACAAAAACAAAGTATGAATCATTAAAATCACCTAGGCTGGGGAAAGGTGCATTTAAACAACAGCACTGACAGAGTTTTATCGTAGAAGATTCTGATTTATTTTGCCTTGCATGAGATCACATCATAGAAATATATATATATTTTATATACTTTAAATCCCCTTTGAATCCCCAGGATTGAGAACAAGTTGACTATAATCATTATGGGTCCAGTCCTAAAAATGTTAAGAGAAAACCAATTTCCCCCAAAAATGTAATTTATAAACACTTTAAATTTAATGTGAATTTATTAAAAACACTGAAAAATTACAAACATCATTACTCCCTTTGTACTATCCCATTAAATTTAAAAATGCTGTTTATAAGATATTAATACAGAGAAAGCATTCCCCTTTTTAAGAGGTTAATCTCTTATTTCCTTTTTTCTATGCAATTAATACTTCAAATACTGCATTTACAGTAAACACTGCCTAGAGTTTAACAGTACTCAAAGTAACTTAACTTTTTAAAAGAAACAATGTTTTCTATTAGCACATTTCACTCTAATTTTCATCTGAAACTGTAATTATGCTGGCAAGTTATTTGGATTGATGGATTTCGACTCATTTGAATGCTCCGGTTATGAGGCAGAGAGTTGAGCCAAATGACGAAAGACTACTCCAGCTCTATATTTTTCAGGACTAAGAGCCTCCTTCGAGCTCTGGTATATATAGCGAAACAACCAAGTAAAGGTCATAATTGAGGTTCGTTAACAGAGATTTGCAAATTTAAGGCAGGGAAACCCTTATCTTGACCTTAAACCTTAACAGCACACTTAACAAAACTCACTTACAAAACTAGGTCACAGCTCTTTAAAAGAATCCTATAGGTTTCCCTGCCATTTTAACAAGTTCATGATAATCTCATTCTAAGGCTAACGGAAAAGACAAAGATTTCAAAACGCTGGAAGGCAGGTCAGTACATTTTAACACATTAAAACTGTCAAAAAAGTGTCTTCCAAACTTAGTCCTGTTAGTGAAGGAAAGGTCTACATTAGTTAGTATCCCAAAGGTAAGGTTGTCCTTGTATGTCTGTTAAAGAAGGCAGAGTTGCCTGGTGGAAAAGTGTGCAACTCCTGAGGCAGATTGCCTGGGTTCAGATTTTGCCTTCTTACTTACTGACATTTTGAGCAGGGAAGTTAGCGACTAAGTCTGGTTCTTTTTCGCCTATAATTTGGGGTTTATATAAAACCTCTAATTCACATAGCATAATAGTGTAAGAAATAATACATAGTGTCCAGCACCAAAGCAATTAATATGTATTAGCTGTAATCTCATAACCCAGCAGGGAAAAAAAGGATTCATGTAAAGCTCATTTTAGGCAAATATTCCCAAGATCTGGTTAAGCATATATAGTGTAATTTTTTAAAAAACATAAAGAAATCTTATTTTAAAAATTGATCAATAGCACCATTTTTCTCAGCCCTAAGAAGAAAACTGCATTTTGACCTTAAAAATACAGTGAAAATATAATGTACTGGGACAACATTATGATAAATTCATTTTCCTTTAATATATGGCTTCAGGATTGCATCTATACCAACATCTGATGGTCTCTTTTTGTCTGATACTGAAAAGTTATTTAATTGTGAATGTTAACCTTGGTCTTTTCCAAATAATTCTAATTGAGATATTTCATTAAAATAGATATAAAGATCAATTATAGGTAAGAAATCTGCTTATACCTACATAAATTCAAAATGTTCGCAAAACAGGATTTTCAGGTTAGAGATTATTGGTCCATAAGAGTATGTAATCTCTAAATGTTTCATTGTTAGTTAATGGCAGGGCTCAGAATAGAAACCAAATTTCTTGACTTACAAGGCTTTGTACCTTTGCATTTATAATTCTTTTTAGAGTTTACAACTATGTATAGTGTAAATATGAAGATATAATTTTACAAAGATATAATTTCTAACTTAAAATACTGTAGTACTAACTATATTAATGATTTACCAGTCAGTTGAGTTGTTTCTATTACCCTTACATATTTTATCATATATGGGTAGTTTGAGCTAGAATCTGAGGGATTCTATTTTGAAACCTGTTAATACACAGAACAGTGCCCAATTCAAAAAAGGTGCCAAATAGGGGTGTCTGGGTGGCTCAGTTGGTTAAGCTTCTGCCTTTGGCTCATGTCTTGATCCTGAGGGTCTCAGGATTGAGCCCCACATTGGGCTCCCTGCTCAGCGGGGAGTCAGCTTCTCCCTCTCCCACTTCCCCCAGCTCGTGCTTGCTCTCTCTCTCTCAAATAAATAATAAAATCTTTAAAAAAAAAAAAAAAGGTGCCAAATGGTAACAAAGATGATGATGATGATAAAGAGGAAAATGAAGAAATTCTTGTCTTTCAGCCCCATGGTTTCCTTCCAACTGAAACTTAAATTGTGCTTCTAAACTTTTTTTTTTAATGTTGCTAATATAGATGTTCATAAACATTCATTGGGCAGGGAAATTGATTTCACGATTTACCCTAAGTTCAGACACTCTGAAAAGTATATTTAAATGCTCCTGTTTTCTTTTTTTTTGTTTGTTTTCTCCTCTATACACTGTTATGTTAATTGTGTTAGCCCTAAATCTTCTACTATCCTAGAATTAACTCCTATATGGATAAATGTGACCACCATTGCAGGATTAATTGTATTGTGATTAATGAATGATATTTCGAACTAAAAGCAGCCTACAGAATGGAAAAAGATATTTGCAAACAACCTATCTGATAAATGGTTAGTATCCAAAATATAAAGAACTTATCAAACTCAACACCCAAAGAACAATTAAAAAAAAAGAAAAGATATGGTCAGAAGACATGAATAGACACTTTCCCAAAGAAGACACCTAGATGGCTAACAGACAGATGAAAAGATGCTCAGTGTCACTTATCATCAGGGAAATAACAAATCACCTCACACCTGTCAGATGGTTAAAATTAACAACACAAGAAACAACAGGTGTTGGTGAGGATGCGGAGAAAGGGGAACCCTCTTACACTGTTGGTGGGAATGCAAACTGGTGCAACCACTCTGGAGAACAGTATGGAGCTTCCTCCAAAAACTAAAAATAGCACTACCGTGTGATCCAGCAATTGCACTCCTAGCTGTTCACCCAAAGGATACAAAAATACAGATTCGAAGGTATACGTGCACCCTGATGTTTATAGCAGCATTATCACCAATACCCAAACTATGGAGAGAGCCCAAATGCCCATCGACTGATGAATGGATAAAGAAGGTGTAGTATGTATGCACAACAGAATATTACTCAACCATCAAAAATGAAATCTTGCCATTTGCAGCAATGTGGATGGAGCCAGAATGTATCATGCTTTTAGAGAAAGGCAAATACTATATGATTTCAGTCTATGCGGAATTTAAGAAACAAAGCAGATAAACATATGGGAAGGGGATAGAAAAAAGGAGAGAGGGAAACAAACCATAAGAGAGTCTTAACAATAGAGAACAAACTGAGGGTTGGTGGGGGGAGTGGGAGATGAACTAGATGGACGATTAAAGCATTAAAGAGGCTCTTGTGATGAGCACTGGGTGTTGTGAGTGAAGAATCACTGAACTCTACTTCTAAAACCAGAATTGCACAGTATGTTAACTAAAATTAAAATAAAAATTTTTTAAAAAAATGAATGACATTTCAGTTAATGACAACTAGAAGGAATCATGTGTCTCATGTTAAAAGAAAATGAATAAAACAATGAGTACAAATGATTTTTATAACCTTTTCATTTTATAACTTTTTATTGTTTAATAGTTTGACTCAAAAGAATTACAAAAATTATACTATTATCTTTGCATTTCAGCCAACTTCTCCTAATGACAGTATCTTACATAGCCATAGTACATTGTAAATGACTATTTCAAATGGCCTTTTTTATTTTATTTGGATAGTATATTGGTCTTCAAAAGAATTTTTTTTTAAGTGGGAGTGAAATCGGTTTACTGTTAACAAATTGAGTATCGCCCCAAAAAGAGTTTGAAAAGCCCCAACATAGTTTTTGACATGTTCCTCATCTTGATGAATAGCCAGCAAACTAATGTGTCAAGTACAGTCACAGAATGTGTCCTTCACCTTTTCTGAAAGGCTGAGGAAAAGTATCTAAGAAGAACCAGTGTATTCAATTGCTGATCAGCTCAGCCCATATGTCTATAACCTTGAAAATATTCCTAATAGTGATGGTGACATTATAATAAAGATAACTCCAGCATTTCCCAAATCTAAGAACTAAATAAATGGCCTTTAGAGACAAACTCAAATTATGTCCTGCCTTATGTAAAGTTTGGTATATTTCTGCATTCTCTTACTACCCTTTCCCTTAAGATTTAATGATTTAAGGAAACATGTGAAATGCAGGGAATATTCACAAGACAGACTTGACATAGGTCAGTAATACTGTATATGATGTTTAAAAAGTTAATATGAAGTCAAGGCATAATGACAAAAGCATGGGGTTTGGAGTTGAACTTGAAATAAAAACTCCATTTTACAAATTCTTAGCTGTATGACTTTGAGCATAAGATTTAATTTTACTGAACTTTAGATTCACCCTTTATAAAAGGGTGAAAAAAAGCAATACCTTATATTGCTATTGTAAGGATTAAGAAGGAATTGTGTTTAGAGTGTCTAGCTAGTACTACGGCCACTGTGCAGAGTACACTACAAAGCTCTAAGGATTGTACAACATGCCTCAATCCCTCTTACCACAGTCATGGTTCATAGTCCTGCTTTAAAAAATGAAATAATAATCATGGTAACTATTATTATAGACAATAATGCAGATAATAGCAATAACATGTATTTTAGCCTACAGTATATATCACCAAATGTCATTCAAAAACTATGCAAGCGTTTTATAACACCAGTACTTAGAGGAATAACTTGGTTGGAAAATTAGAAACAATACATTTGGGCCAAGTTGAGAATAGCAAAGAACAAACTCCTGTGGAGAAATGAACATGAATGGATGGTTATTCTTTTCACCTCTACAATTCAGGGTAGCAGACAGTCACATTTAAGGACGGAGCATATGTCGGAACAAGAGCTGGATACTAAGATCAGACAGAAATGGAGAGATGGGTCATGAAGTCCCAAAGAAGCTACATTTAGGGAACTAGATCAAATAGATACCAAAGTTGGGGCAAAGCTCCTGGCAGGAGACAAATTTCAACGTGCCAGTGTTTCCAGTACTGAAATCAATCACTGAAGAGCTATAAAGTCATTGGATTAAAAAGGACATTCTCTTTGGAGCAGAAGAGCCCAAAGCTGCTGGCCATGCCACCAGGACATGACAGGCCCTCGGGAAGCAGCCTAAGATGGGGCAATCACAGTGAACTATGTGATTTCCTAGGCAGTTGACTTCCATCCTGTGTAAGTGTTTCATCTTTGTGCTAAGGAAATAGAAGTTTCATAACCACTAACTCCATTCCTAATTTAGAGCATGGACAGATCAACACAATTCCATGCAATAGCTAAATAAAGGAACTGAAGCATGTAAACGGAGTGTCCAGAGAATTATTCCAGCTTTTTCACAAGGCAGGTAAACATGTTTTTTTCATGGTTTCCAGTCTTGTTCCAATGTTTTTTTTGAAGGATACAATTTCATTGTGTTTATATTCAGTATATTTTGTCAATGTCTCTGTGAAATCATGAAAGTTATAAATAACCAATTGATAATTAAGATTTATGTACTAAAATGGCATCTCCAAATGGAAAATGGAAATTTCCATTATGAAAAAGAGCATATTCTTGGGCTCATAAAGGAAACAAATGCTGAATCCTAATCAAATCTATATGTTGTATCACAAGATGGTATGCCAATATTTATCATGTATAAGTTTTGCATTATAGGTATCAAAGACTTTATTAATTTGCCCATCTATTCCTTTTTTAAAAGAACCACATAAAATGTAGATCAATTATTTTTCTGCTAACTCTATCAAATGCCTTGTCTGGCTAATTATTTCCATCCCTTTACTGCACATTAGTTCATTATATCATTTGAAATCCAGTTTCTGCCACGGAAATTATTTTAAGACCACTATTTCCCATTCTTCCTTGGCTGAATACATTTTGCTCAGAATAAAAGTCATAGAAAAAAGTCCTTGGCTGCATAAAAGTCCTTTGTTGGTGCTTTTGAACTCCCTGGTCGTGGACTACAAAGAGTCCGGCACTCTGCCTCTCACCCCTGTAGAACAGAAACGTCGCCTTTTGTGGATCTTGATATACAGGATACATTACTGAGTGCCTTTAAAAGCTTTGTGAACCTTGATGGAAATCAGAGGTGAAAATGACAGTTCAAATGTCTGGTCTGGGTTTAAGAGATCCACGGTAATATATTTTTCTTCATAACAGATGCAGATAAAATAGTGAGAGTTGTTCTACCAGTAAAAGCAGGCTCAGACTTACGGTCACTACTCTTTGTACTCCCCAAAGCTATAGCCCAGTGGACTTGGGAAGCAGACTCACTGCTAGGGGTACTACCAGAAGCAAAAATGTTATTATGCTTATCAGGATTACGTAAGGTTTGGGTCATCAATGTCTTTAAATGCTGAAATGAAGTTTGGATTGAAGTAACCTATTTGAAAATACAGTTACTATTTAATCATAATTAAATTTTTCCTAATAATCTTGAAGATCTTTGAATCATTGGTTCTTAAGCCCACACCTAGGTTAAGAGAGGTGCCCAACCGATATATCTGTTTTATTAAACATGGAATGAGTTTGGAGTCGTAGGAGTCAGGGTTCATTCAATAAAGCAGAGGTACAAAGAGTACTTTGTGAATGGAGAATGTATTCTCTGGATTAGCCCTTCCGCAACATGTGAGCGAAGCTGAGGATATGAAGATGTGGAAGGAGGAAGGCAGAAGATCAGAGACCGAATTAATAATCATTCCTACTGAAGCTCCAACTTGGGTGAACAAGTCAGAATTTACAGGGAAATCTGAGGAACCAAGTATATTCAGCCTTCAAAATGGAACTGCAAAGATGTATTTGTTGAAAGACACCTGGAGACACCTGGGTGGCTCAGTCAGTTAAGTGTCTGGCTTCAGCTCAGGTCATGATCCTGAGGTCCTGTGATCAAGTCCCACATCGGGCTCCCTGCTCAGCAAGGACTCTGCTTCTCCCTCTGACCCTTTCCCCTCTCGTGCTCTCTCTCTCCATAATAAATAAATAAAAATCTTAAAAAAAAAAAAAAGATAACCTGGAAAACTATTTTCTATGTGCAGCTGCCACACCCATGACTCCACAGGCCAGCTCCTCTTGCTGGGCCTGGGGACCTTGGTAGTCAGCAGGGCCACCAGTCAGGATGATGAGCTGGTAGTAGAGCAGAAAAGTATGAGGGCAAGTTGGGACCACTAAGGACGTCTCTGCCTGTCACTCTAGATTACCCATGAACTTCTACCGGTAATAGACTTCACTTTCCTGTTCCTCCAAGTCTCTCATGAGTTCCTTTTAGCCAACTCTAACTTTAAACCTTACAGAGAGGAAATTCCAGGACACATAGTTTCCAATTTAACTAAACTGACAAGAACACAATTCAGCCCAAGGGTTTTCTTTCCAATGGATACAAAAATAATCATATGATTAAAATTATATATTAAAGTAATGAGAAAAGGAAGGTAAAAAGTATTCTTTGTACCTCCTACATGAACTCATGATTCATCCACCTGACAGAAACATTAGACGTATACTGTATCTCATTAAATAGAGTTGTATATGTTGATAGGGTGTTATTTTGGTAGCATATCTTTGTCTAGAACACTAAATAGTCTGCTCTAACAATGCACCATTTTATTTGGGTTTATAGCTTTAATGAGATTATAATTCATATTTCCAAACAATTTTAAATCCCCATATAGAATTTAAAACAATAGTTATCTATCAGAAATTCATCTTACTTGTGAACAATTATTTCTACTGATGATGGAATTATGTCTTTTTTTTTAAAGATTTTATTTATTTATTTGACAGACAAAGATCACAAGTAGGCAGAGAGAGAGGAGGAAGCAGGCTCCCTGCTGAGCAGAGAGCCTGATGTGGGGGTCGATCCCAGGACCCTGGGATCATGACCTGAGCCGAAGGCAGAGGCTTTAACCCACTGAGCCACCCAGGCGCCCCCTGACTTCACTTTTTTTTTTTTAAAGATTTTATTTATTTATTTGACAGAGATAACAAGTAGGCAGAGAAGCAGGCAGAGAGAGGAGGAAGCAGGCTCCCTGCTGAGCAGAGAGCCCGATGTTGGGTCTCGATCCCAGGACCCTGGGATCATGACCTGAGCCGAAGGCAGAGGCTTTAACCCACTGAGCCACCCAGATGCCCAATGGAATTATGTCTTATCAATTTATGGTAACTTACTGGTTTAAGCCTCTGTCTCTTCAGGTAAAATGCAAATAAAAAATCAGTATTCTCTCATCCAGTTTGCATGCCCTTCTGGAAATGATACAAAGTCTTCTGGGGGTGGGTTTGGAACACACAGGTGGAGTTGTACCTGGCCTATATGCTATACTGTGTTCTTGCTAGTCACTGTTCAGGAGTGACTTGTCTTTCTTGGCCCTTGCCTCATCTTTATATATATTCTTTATTCTCATAGCTTAGCCATTGTCTTTAGTTGTCAGTTTCCTAGAGATGTTCCATTCTCTTTCCAGCCTTCACTTCTGGTAGCCTTCTTAACAATTCACTACCCTTAAGAGGATGAAAAAATGTTGGCCATAAGCCTTCTTAATCTTGGGAAGTTCAAGAACTCTTAGCCATTTTCTTAGTCCATTCTAGGCTCCATGAAAAAACTCTCATTCACATTTACCTAGGTGTCCACTTGAGCCTGTGATATTTAACTTAGCTTATGTTCCCTATAAATCAGGACCTGAGCCAGAAGTTTAAGTTCAAGTACTTTCTTTAGGAGTGCCACGCAGAGAGAAGAAATCTGGAACAGAAGGAGCAAAACAGGGAATGAAGAAGCTTTATGACACTGGCCACCTCTATAGGCAACTGAATGCTTGATGCCATGGGCTGTCTGCCAGGGGCTGTACCTTCAGAGACTTCTTGACCAGAAAAGACTGTTAGTCAGCTCCCTCGTTCACTGAGAGATGCCCCAGAATGTATTAACTTACCTGCACTTCTGGATTATACATATGTAAGTGATCAGTCCAAGAATAGGAAATGAGGTGCACAGTCTGAGCCTACACTAAAGTACTGTGACATTTCACTATGTGAAGCTGACTGAACAAAATAGAACAGGTCACCACAACAAGGGTGCAGTAAGATAAGGGCGAGAGTATTTTAAGAAAAAATTAAGAGGTCTCTATCCAATGCAGTTCACTCTTCATACCACTCAGATCCCATGTGCCCTCCATTAAATCCAACTCATGCAAATCCTCTTGAAGGTAATAAGCAGGAACCTCCCTATATATATTCAGTTTGAGTGTTAATAAAACAGGCTATAGCCGCAACCACTGTAGCTTAATTAATCCAAAGCCTTAAGTGATATTCTCAATTTTCTTTCTCAATCAACCATACTAGCATTCTTTACCTCCAACAAGCTCTTTGATAAATATGGTGTCCATGAACAATGAGGTGACTCAGACTTTTACCTATGAGAGATGTGAACCTTTAGTTAACTTGCCTTTCTATGGGAATATTACCCAAACACTGTTATCATTAGATAAAGAAATATCCAGACCATCCATGTCATCACCGAGGCTCTGATATATTTCTCCTTGCCGCAGTATATAGTATATGTATATTTTTTGTGGTAGTCAGTCTATCATCTCTCTAAGTATAGTAGCTCTTACGTTTCTCTGCTGTTCTAGTGACATTAAGTGCCAGAGCTATCAGAAGATCACTTGAGCTTCAAGATCAGTGGAAACATTATTATTTGTCCATGAGTAGATGTGTTCTTCCTATACACAGGTCTCTCTCTTTCCTCCACCAAGGGGAAAAAAAGAAGGCTATCTAGAAGAATCTAAAAGTTGAGGGATTTGGAGCATACTTTCTACCCCTGGTTCTTTGGGTAAGAGAGGCCAACCGTAATCCTGCCTCAGTGTTTCTGGATCCATTCTGTAGTTATTAGAGAGAGGACGTGGTGTATTGGCTGTCCTCCAAGCTGGAACCTTTGCTGAAACTAACAATTTCTCCCATTGTATTAGGCTACATGATTCTCAATAGTAAGGTCTAACATTGTTATATCTTTGCCAAAACAGGGCCTGTGGTTTGAGGCAATGTTAGGCAAAATATTGTGCTGTTATAAAAGCTTCTGCCTACTTGTGATCTGTCTGTCAAATAAGTAAATTTAAAAATAAATCTTAAAAAAAAAGCTTCAAGTGATAGTTCTGATGGAATCTCTGTAGGCAGACAAAGCAAATCCATGCCTGATGCATATGGATAGTTTTGGAGTGATACAAATGTCTTTAAATTAGATAACATTGATTGTACAATTCAGATAATTCATTAAAAATCCTTATACATTCAAAACAAGTAAATTTTATCATGTAAAGCCTTTCTATTTTCTTTCCCTCTTTCTCCTCCTCCCCCCCCCCATTCCTTCCTCCCTCCCTCCCTTTCTTCCTTCCTTCCAAGATTCCCAGACCAGGCTCTGTCTGACACAACTTCACATTAGTCATCAGAATAAGAGATAAAAGATAGATGCTTTTCTGGTGGAACATTTTCATATAGCATGAAAGTACAGCTAGGCTTCACTGCCAAAGAGATCTGCAATGTGGCAAATCTTCCCAGCTGGTGAGTAGCTATACTCCACAGGATTATTCTGGGATCCAGTTTCCTTTAAGTTCTTTCTCTGTATTCCCCTGTAGCCTGTGGTCCTTTGTACAGTAGAAGTTTTCATGTCCAGGACCCAGTTGGCATGGCCCACTCACAACATATTGGTAATGATAACACTAGTAATCCATACTAACTGCAAGAAGGGCTGGGAAATCAGGGTGGCTGAGTAGTCCCAGAGCTAGCATGGATGGGAATGAGAAGGAATTCTGGTGAAGAGGTTGTAATCGGTACGACAATGACTAAGACCAGGGATTTGGGAGTTAAGTAGTCAGTTTTCCTCTAACTATACCACTTCCCAGCTGAATAACAACAAAAAAAGGAAGATTATGAAAACAAATATATAACAACAACAAAAGATCAATATGCCTGATGTTCTAATAATTTCATTATATTACTACTCTTCTGCTAAAGAATTTAGAATAGATTCTTCTTTCATAATTTGAAAGTTGAACTCAATCTACCTAAATTAATTAGACAAAAACCCATCCATTTTTTTCCAAAATAAATTTTTCCCTCTAAACATGCTATATTTATCTGCCTTTGCTCATGTTTCTTTCAGTCTGTAATAAAAATGTTTTCACTCCAACGATGAAAATCAGAACCTTTTCTTCAAGAATCAGTTCAGTCCCATCTCCTCTATTATATGTCCACCAACTTCTGTAGTACAAGTTGATATTTCTTTCATAACTAAAGTTATAGTGTACTTTTTTAAAAAATCAAGATATTTCATTCTGGCAAATTTGTTTGAAACTTTCACAGAATTAAACAGAACTGTTGTATGTTATCATTTGTATGAAAACACTTTTTAAAAAATGAGATACTATACTAATATGTCCTCAGGCTAGGGGATTCTTCCCCCAGACATGTCCACTCTATGAATAAGCCTATCGAAGACATTTTTTTTTTCATTTCTGTTACAGTATTTTTGATGTCTAGCATCTCTTTTTGGTTCTTTCTTACAATTTCAATCCCTGCTTATATTATGCATCTGTTCATCCATGTTGTTTACTTTAGCCAGTAGAGCTCTATCATATTAATTATAGGTGGGTTAAATTCCCAGTCTGATAATTCCAACATCCTTGCACTGTCTGATTCTGGTGCTTGTTCTGTCTCTTCAAATTGTTATTTTTTTGCCTTCTAGTATGTGTAATTATTTTCTTGATAGTCAGACATGATGTACAGGGTAAAAGAAATTGCATTAAATAGGCCACTAACAACATGGTGGTGGGTTGAGGGGAGGGAGATGTTCTGTAGTCCTGCCATTAGATCCTAGTGTTTCAGTGAGCCTCTGTCTCAGGACTATGAACTTCACAAGTGTTTCTCGGTACTTTTTTCCTCCCCACTTAGGTGGCAGATTTCTAGAGTGGGCTGGATTTGGGTATTTCCCTTCCCCTATGTTAGTTAGAGTCTGATAAGGACCCAACAGGTTAGGCTCTGGTTAAGTAGTTTCCCCTGAAGACATACCTTGTTAAGAACAGTGTCCTGGCATATTTCAAAAATGGTTCCTGTCCCCCTCCCCCTAGTGGAAGCACAAGGGAATTTTCCCTGAGTAATTACTGTAGGAACCTGGGTGCGCTCCTGGGGGTAAATCTCATTGTAGTGCAGGGGATCCCCCTGGAGTTTTTAACTCTTAGACTTGTCCACACAAAGCCTCCAGCAATTCATTAATGACAGTTCGGTTTTTCCTATGTTGGTACTGGTTCCACGTGTATTTCTGCTCCTGTCTAGTCCAGTATACCTCTACTCCTTATATTCATCTGCCTGTCTCGCCAATCGTGACAGCAGTCTTGACAGTGGTTTGCCCTGTGTCCTCCCCTCTCTTACATACCGAAGATTGGTTGATTTTTCATGGTGTTCAGCTTTTTTTTGTTGGGACAAGTTGTGATTTATAAGTTCTTTACCTGAGGATCTGTACAAAATTATACCTAGGATCCTGTTTTATAATCTACTGTCTGTCCTATGCTTTGCCTAAATTTTGAATTTGTTGAATTAAGATACTATAAGCTTAAATATAGAAACTTTATTTCATCTCCCTTTTCTATTTTGCCCAGAGTCGATTGTATATCTTCAGTTAGGAGTTTGGGCTTTAGGGCTCTAATACCCTGCCAGCAGTTAGCATAGCGAGCAACCCAATCTTGGTTTCTAAAGATGTTTTCCAAATAAAAGGAATCAGTATACCTAGGAGAAATGACTGAATCAGGGCTGGGTTTGAGGAGGTACAGAATAAGGCTGAATCACGTTATATTAGAAAGTAAGACAGCACTTATTGTTATTAATATTATTATTATTTTAGATGGTGGGCAGACTTCAAAAATGTGAAGGAGTCTCTTGAAAGGAGTCACCGGGGCCAAATCTTGAAAAGTTTGAACATTTAAATAAGTAGCCACAAAAATGAACTTTAAACCATTGAATAAAATAAGAATCCCTGTGTTAGACTGATAATTTATATCCAAAAAGGGGAACAATCCTTTCATAGAATATCAATAAACAATTGAAGAAGGAAAAATAAAAGATCACCTTTTTTGAAACAGTTGTAGTAATAATTTCTTGAAGCAGGAATCACCAAAGGATGCAAAGGATAATCAAAGATAGTGAGTGGCAGTTTGAAAAGGAATAGGATAATTTCACATATTACAGTTGACCCTTGAACAACACAAATCTGAACTGTGCAGATGAGTTAAATGCAGATTTTGTTTTCAGTAAATATAGTACAATACTGTAAATGTATTTTCTCTTTCTTAAGACTTTTCTTATTTTCTTTTCTCTAGCCTAATTTATTGTAAGAATACAGTATGTAATTTATATAACATACAAAATATGTGTTAATTGACTGTTTATGTTAAGAGTAAAGCTTCCAGTCAACAGAAGTCTGTTAGTAGTTAAGATTTTAGGTAGTCAAAAATTACATGCAGATTCGTGACTGCATGGGGGTTGGTGTCCCTAATCCCTGTGCTCTTCAAGGATCAATTGTATTATTAATTAGAAATAAATATACAGTAATTTTATAGTGAAAAAAATCTGCATGAAACAAGTTAATCAAAGATCAAAGTAAGCATGACAAATAATCTCAAACTAGCGTTAGGTACCCCCTGATATGATACACTGAGAAGAACATAGCATCACAGTATCACAAGTAACCTAAATATAATGATACGGACAATTAGAAGAACCCAAATTGAGGGACATTCTATAAAAGAGTATGCTTGTACTTAAAAAAAAAAAAGCATATTCATGTCATAAATTCTTCCAGTTAAGGAAGAATAAAGAAGCACAGCATGTAACCACCATGTGTGGCTCTGTATTAGGTCCCACCTACCTCAGTGAAAATTATCATAGCTATAACTGACAGTGCTGGGATAATTAATGAATTTCAACATGTATTTCATGTGAACTAACAGGGCTATATAAAGGTGAACAATCTGGAATTTTATAATTGTATTGTTTTTGTAAAAAGTAAGAATACCCTTGTCCTTAAGAAAAACATGGTAAAATATTTAGGGGTAAAGCAAATGGGATAAATTAAGTGGCAAAAAAGTAAGTGGATTGATCAGGGTTTTAGATATATGGGAGTGCCTGGCAGTAAATATATTTTTTAAATATCAGCTATAATAATACCATAATAATAATAGCAATAATAAGAGTGTTCATTATAACTTACGTCCTATTATGTATTCAATGTGAGACTTTAAGTAATTCTTAGAAATATTTCTTTTAAAGATTTGATCTATAATTTATTTTCTTAAAGATTTTAATTATTTACTTGACAGAAAGAGAGAGAGAGCACGCACACAGGCAGCGTGAGAAACAGAGGAAGAGAGAGAAGCAGATTTCCCCCTGAGGAGGAAGCCCAGTGCAGGGCTCCATCCCAGGATCCTGAGATCATGACCTGAGCAAAGGCAGACGCTTAACCAATGAGCCACCCAGATGCCCCAGGTCTCGTAATATAACATTGTATAGCCATGTGATCCAACATATGCTAGATTTAAAAAGTAGGTTTATTAGATACTCTAAACATTTGATTATCGGGTCAGATCCACATTCATTTCTGATCATATCTGGTTTCCACCAATGAATAGGTTCCTTGGTATATGACTTTTTGAGTAATGCTTACGCCATGTATCTGTGATTAATAAATTACCTTGGCTTCATAATCTATGATATAAAATACCAATACTTCATGTATTATTTATCAGTGTATATGAATATGGTCTAGCTTGATATTTACGGTTGGACTGAAATAAAAATATGTTAATTTCATATGCCCACAAATAAACATTATTTCCATAATTGATACTTTGGTATGCTGAAATAATAATCAGATTGAATCTTATGCTATTTAAATCAAAGAAAACAGGGTCCTCTTTAAAATATAGAGGAATAGGGGCACCTGGGTGGCTCAGTGGGTTAAAGCCTCTGCCTTCGGCTCGGGTCATGATCCCAGGGTCCTGGGATGGAGCCGTACATTGGGCTCTCTGCTCGGCAGGGAGCATGCTTCCTCCTCTCTCTCTGCCTGTATCTCCGCCTATTTGTGATCTCTGTCTGTCAAATAAGTAAATAAAATCTTTTAAAAAATAAATAAAAATAAAATATAGAGGAATAAAAATTTAAAAAATAAATAAAATGAAAAAAATGTAGAAAAACAAATTGCAGAGACCATTAGCTATTACTTTCTTAAATTATTATAAGAAAATTGTTTTAGGAATTCCAGTTTACTGAAGGATATTTTGTTTGTATATAATATTAAACATATTTCTAACATATACTTTTAAATAGATTTATAATAATGTATAATTTATAAAGTAGGAAAATATTATGCCTGTAATATGGTATGCCATTAGGACTGGCATTTATAGTTATTTAAATATTATGCTAACAAAGGACTATTGTAGGTAATTTGAAATATATTATTATATGTATTACTGAAATAAATAATATTGAATATTCAATGTCTAGAAATAGCAAATACTCAGTAAACCTTAATGAAAATATTGAGGATAATGATCATAATAGTGATGTTGATGCACATGATGTTGCTATGGCAAGGCCGGAGAACTAAAAAGGTAGGTGTCAACTATAGGGAGTTGATTCTATTTAATCTACAGAGAGTAATATTAGGGAAATTTTGCTCTAAAGTAAGAAAATTGTATTAAAAGCATTGATGGTATTAGATTAAAAGTTTAACACAGAAAAATGAGGTGTGGGTCAAAATTGTACAATTTGTTAATGAGCTGGTACTAAAGAAACTAAAGGTGGTGTTAACTAAGAATGCTAAAGTGTGTTCAAAGCATGCTCTGTACGTAATATGAGAAGAGTTTAGGGAAAAACAGGCTATGCAAGTCATTCTTTATGCATTCCATTACATGTCTGTATAAAACATCCCATTGGAAATACACTCTAAGAAAAGCTCTCTGTTTTAAGAAAAGAAATTCTGTGTTCTATTGGAATAAGTTATCAGACATCAGTCTGGAATTCAACTAATGTCTATTCTTTGTATGAATATATATATTTATTATATTGCATGTCCAGCATTTTGACTTATATTCTAAAATTTTCACTGATAATTCCTCATTGATGGAAACTAAAAGTAGTATTTATATCTGTCCTAACCTTTAGTTTAAAGTGCATATTGGAAATTTTAAATTTAAAGAAATATTAGATATTTTCATTTATTATCTGGCAAAAATTTTGAATGGCTTTACCTTTCTTCATTCACTTAGAGTTCTATTTTTTTAAAAGAAGCTTAGCTTTGCAGTAATTGCTTTTTTAAAAATTATTTTCTGAAATTATGAACATGTTTTGAGCAAACAAGCCATTTTTAATTTTCATTGAAATGAATTTAGGTTTGCATTAATCTTTCTTTGTATTTAAAAGAGTAGAATTTGTAAAAAAAAAAAAAAAAAAAAAAAGAATGAAAATGTTGTAACTGTATGGTTTGCATCCCAACATCAACCGTTACCAGAATCCCAACCAATTTATTATAAAGTCTATGCACATAAACTGAGCAATCAGAAATATAAAATAAAAAGTCCTTCTAGGCCTAGATGAATACTTTCTGGGATAACACAGCAAAGACACTACACACAAGTGCTGTTAGGTGGCCTTCAGAGGGCTGTCAGGGCGAAAGAACTTCGGACACTCCCTAAAACTAAGTGACCTCGTATTTGAAGAATTGAACAAGTATGGGCATGCTGTTAACTTAACTGGATGAAATCAGTGGGTGGGTCCCAGATCATGAAAGTAAAACATCCAACCTCTAGAGGAAGTTAAAAAAGGAATGAACACCTTCAGGATAATTGGAGCTAGTTCTGTTAAATGTAAATATGTTAAATACGAGGATAAACATCTATATCATACACTTCACACCATCTTGTATAAAAAAGTAAAGCAAGCAATGGCCTTTATTTCCATTGTCCTTTTTTTTTTGAAAAGTTAACACAACCCTAAAGATATTCTTACGGTTTGACACAGTGCAGATGGCAATGAAAGCTCCTTGTATCTAAACTGCAGTTTTTCAAAATGATTACCACATGCAGAGTAGCTGCTGTAATATTTCTGTTTTCTACGCTATTAGTTTAGAAACAGTACAGTTCCTGCTGACATTCTTATAAGAGATGTGGACAAACCAGTGGAAAGATCAAGATCCCCTTTGGTAAAACAAGATGAACACCCCCACACTACAGAGTAGATGAGCAGCACTGTTTTGTATAACCTGATAAAGACAGGATCAGAGAAGAAGCACAAAGAAGTTTTGATCTCCAGACTAAAATCCTTAATTTTGCTGCATTCAATGTATCCTGCACATTTTCAATACAATGCCTTTGTATGAATCATGGACGATATCTCACTTTTGAGAGATAAATTGTATGAAATAACAATATAGGCTAGGTGAGCATCCCTTGTATCAACAAAGAAATTGACTTGTATTTTAAGCTTATGTTTGGATTGGAACACAGTGAATTTTTAAAAATCTTTTTTTTTTAAAGATTTTATTTAATTTTTTGACAGACAGAGATCACAAGTAGGCAGAGAGGCAGGCAGAGAGAGATGGGCTCTCTGCCGAGCAGAGAGCCCAATGTGGGACTCGATCCCAAGATCCTGGGATCACGACCTGAGGTGAAGGCAGAGGCTTTAACCCACTGAGCCCTAAAATCTTTTTTTTTAAAGCAATTTATATAACTTACAGCATTAAGAAAGAATGTATTAATAAGTTTTGTCATGAAACTCTAACCTCTGAAATGCTTATCCATTCTAAGTACCATGCATGGAAACACTGCTGTATATTTAGGGGGAAAAAATGAGTTCAATGACTGGGGGAAAATCTCAAGACCTCTAACAATATTCCAAAGTGACTAGGGAACAAGTAAGTTTGAGCTTTCATTTATCAGCTTTTACATGTTTATGTATTATAAAGTTGTCCCATGTCACCACAATGTTTTTACAAAATGGACTTTTAATGCAGCTGTATTTCTGGTTTGTTTTTTGAATCTGTTTTACAAATAGCCTTGGGTAGGGGGTTCTCCATGACTCTGGCTTCCTTGAGTAATTAATATATAAGTCTTGATGCTTTTTTATTTTTTAATATGTGCCCATGCCTTAAAATTTTCCTTTTTGTCTTTTATATTGATAGCTGTATGAAATATTGTGAAACCTTAATAATTAAATTACAGGAAGATAACCTTTGAAAATTTAGTGAACTATGAAAATAAATTTCCAGTAATCATTAGCTACCCAGAGATAATAATTTTTTAAACTTCAGCAAATCTTCCTCAATGTTTTTTTCTCAGGCCTTATACAACTGTAAGACTGGGAAGATACTATATGTTATAATGTGGCATCAGATTTACTGGTAACTTTATTTTCATTTGACATTTTATTTCAATTGTAACAATGCTTTGAAAATATTTCCTCTGGCTGCAAACTTATCCTTTATATTATAATAATGCAATGTTATCTATCTTTGACATTACTTCCAGTATATTGTGTTAACATATGTAATAGTTTAACAAACACCTTTATTTATAAATCTCCTACCATTTTCTTAAAGGACTGCACTGAACATAAAACTAGTCAAGTGAAAGGAATGGAGTTTTATCGACAAATGAAGCAAACATTCAGTAGAGATAACCCGGTAAGTAAAACTTTCCTAGTGAGACTTCTCCATTGTATACTGGACCACCTTTACTTTTGCTTAACCTCTTCCCGGAAATGAGATGTCTTAAAACTAATCTCTGTACTCTAAAGGACTAGAGCCAATAGATAGTAGGCCTTGGTTTGACCTTAAGAATATCAGGGATTTAAAATATGTATTTTCAAACCAGGTAGGCCATATAGTCTTAAATTATATGATGAAGGCTCCAAATGTTGGTTGCTTCTTGAATAGACACCAATGAGCATGGCAGCTTTTGGGGGCATCTTGCTTTTGAGTCTCCTGTGTGGCCTAAAATTTCTTTTCCCCCAATGAATATCCCAAGTTGGAGAAATCAAAATGAAATCTTGACCAAATATCAAAACTGCTCAGGGCTCATTATTACTTCTCCAGTCTTGGGGTTGTGCAGTATTTCCCAACTTAGCACTATCTGTGAATTTAATGAGTACCCTGTTTACTTCCTCATTCCCACCATTAATGAGCCTGTTTAAAAGAACTGGACCTACCACCAACCCTTGTAAGCTGTTCTCTAGACACTGCCTCCCTCCTAGAAAAACTGCCACTTATTATGAGCCCTTTTATGTGATACTTCAACCAATTTTTACTCTATATAAAAGTATTCATATCCAAGCTAATTTAAACTAATTCTTTGAGTAAATTTTTATAAGATATGCTATCCTTTTGCTTTGCTGAAATCAAGATATACCACATCTATTGCTGCTTTCATCTATTAATCTCATAACTTGATCCACAAGGAAAAAAAAAGCAATTAAATTTGCCTGGCATGATTTTTTTCTTTTAAAAATCATACTGCTTGCTTTTCATAATTCATTTATCCTCTAGATGTCTTCCAATATTTATCTTAGGATTTGTCTCCTTATTTTACTAAGAGTTGAGATGACTGCTGCTCTCATTTTAAGAAAACAGTGTCTTGTTTGCTCAGAGCTTTTCTCTTTTATAGTCTCAAGTTACCTGTGAAAATAAACAAAGCTGCAGTCATCATTGGAAGCAAGCTCACTGAACAGATAATGTCTCCCTATTCTGTCTTGAAAATGTGGCACAAAATCTGTGTGTGTGTGTGTGTGTGTGTGTGTGTGTGTGTGTGTGTGTATTTCTCAACATTATGGGTTGTATGGTGGGAAAACAAAAACAAAATGGTTTATTTCTAAAAAAACTCTGTCTTCCCTGTGTTTAACAAGATCTTCATTGCATGCTAATTGTTTCAACTTCCTACCTATGCTTTCTGTATTTAATTTTTTTTTGCTTTTTTTAATCTTTTGTTAAAGATGATTTTAGAAACCAGGTCAATATCCTAATCATTTCAAAGTCTTTGTGGATTTCATTATCTTCTCCTCATTAATTAGTGTGTGTATAATGTGTGTGTGTGTGTGTGTGTGTGTGTGTGTATCTCCTTATTTATTTATTTGAAAACCCCTTTGGATATTATTAACATATCATTTCTTTTTCTTTTTTGTTTTTTTGAGGTTTCCTTTTCACTAGAAAGCTTATCTCATTATTTGTATTTTTTTTAAAATTTGGATTCTATTGATCTTTCCTTTAGCTGCAATAGTTTTTCTTCATTTCTACACTTCATCCCTAAAATAACATTATATATCTCTATCACTGGTATACATATTTTACAGCATTTGGAAATATTAAATCTTTCTTGAATCTATTAATTTTTATTTTCCTTTAGCAATAATTAATATATTCCAAGTCTCAAAATTTTCAAAGTGACTCAAACACACTCTCCCTTTACATATTCTCCATTCCTGGACAGGCTAAGTTGGAATTGGGTGATTTCAAATCCAAGAGTGGGGCAAGGTGGAAAAGGTGAACAGTTTAGAAGTTAATTATAAGATCCTGGCAAGAGTGAATACAGGCTAGGCTAGGTCTTGTAGAGCAGAATTAGAACAGAGAGAAGGGAGGAGATGTTAAAGGTCTATAATAATCTTTGGCAACTGAGAATATTCAGGAAACCAGGTTTTCTTCCTGCTGTCACTTATCTTTCTATTGTAGTAGGCTTAATCTTTGTTTTTCAAAATTATTGTGCACATTACTTACCTCCTGGAGATCTTGTTAAAATCGGAATTTGACTCATTAGTTCAGGGCTAAGCCTGAGATTCTGCATTACTAACAAACCCCTGTAAGGTGCCAGGCCTCATGATGCTGGTTTCTCAAGGCACACACTGAAGAGCAAGTGACTAAATGACCTTTTGGAGTCTCTAAGGAAAGACACCTTATCCTACACTCATTCTAAAGAAGAGCACCTCCTACAGCACTGACAACTTAAGCATACCTCTTTTGTGTTCCATTCCTAAAAAATCTAACATAATGACATATAGATTTGACTGACAATATTTTAAAGTCTCATCCTTTACATACTTACATCCAAACCATATTTTCACTTTGGATGCAAAGTAACATATTTGTACCCAAAGTACAATGTTCCTACCAGAAAGAATCCATTTTTTTATAAAAGTTTCAGATACTAAGACAGAAGTTTCAAATCAATCCAAGAAGACTGTCACCTGCATATAGGATCTGCCATGTTCAATGTCCTATTACATAAGTTTGATGGGAAAATTTGAATTCCTTACAAAATAATGATAGGAGATTGATCAGGGTCATGTTTTTGGATGTGAGAAGAGAGAATTTTGGTGTGCAGAGAATAAAAAAAAATATTGCAGTACAACTTAGAAAAAGTTGAACATATTACATGTACCACTCAAATTAGGGGATAAGTACACACCCAGAAAACTGTCACCACTATCAAAGCTATATACATATCCATCACCTTCCAAGGTTTCCACCTGCCATTATATTATTATTATTGTTTTTATTTTGTGTATGTGTGTGAGGACACTTAACATAAAATCTACTTTCTTAGCAAATTTTAAGTATGTAATAGAGCACTGTTAACTCTAGGCACCCCCACCTCTGGCAACCACCATTCTGCTATTTCTTGATGTTAGACTTTTTTATTTGGTTTTTGGTTTTTTGTTTTTAGGTAGACTCCACACCCAGTATGAGGTTCAAACTCATATGACCCTGAGATCAGGAGTCACATGCTCTATGAATATAAACTGAGCCAGCCAGTTACCCTCAAGTTAGACCTTTTTAGATTTCACATATAAGTGAGGTCATACAGTCTGTCTTTCTCTGCCTGATTTATTTCACTTGTCCTAAAAATTCATACATGGTGTGTGCTAATGGCAGGATTTCCTTCTTCTTCCTTTATTTAAATCACTGAACAGTGTCCGTGTGCACACGCGGGCACACATATGTGTATCAAATTTTCTTTATCAATTCATCTGTTGATGGGTATTTAGATTGTTTCCATGTCTTGGCTATTGTGAATAATGCTGCAATGAACATGGGAGTAAAGATACTTCCTCTGGATAACGATTTCATTTCCTTTGGATATATATCCAGAAATTGAACTGCTGGATCATATTGTAGTTCCATTTTTAATTTTTTGAGGAACCTCCGTACTTTTTTCCAGTGTCTGTGTCAATTTGCATTACCACCAACAGTGTGCAAGACGTCCGTTTTCTCCACATCCCTGCTAACACTTGCTATTTCTAATCTTTTCTGATAATAGCCATTTTAACAGGTGTGAGGAGATATCACATTGTGGTTTTGATTTGCATTTATCTGGTGGTTAGTGATACTGAGCACCTTTTCATGTATCTGTCAGCCATTTGTATGTTTTCTGAAGACATGCATTAACCCTTTATCAGACATATAGTTTGCAAATACTTTTTCCATTTCATAGGCTGCTCTTGTATTTTGTTGATTGTTTCTGTTGCCAGGCAGAAGCTTTTTAGTTTAACATAGTATATATACACATATATACGGATATATATGTTATGTGTGTGTATACATATATATGTGTGTATATGTTTCAATATGTCATTTAAACTGTCAGGTTTGTTGGCATAATACTGCCTGTGATATTCTTTTATTAACTTTTTAACATTTGTAGGATGAGCAGTGTTGAACTCTCTCTGCATTACTAATATTGGTGACTTACAATTTTCTCTCTTTTCTTGATTGAGCAAGGATTTATCCATTTAGAAAAATCTTACCAGATACCAATTTTTACTTTGTTAGTTTCTCTATTATTTGTCTTTATTTTATTTTATACTGATACTTATTTTTTTTCTTCTACTTACCTTGAGTTTACTTCATTTTTTTTTCCCTCTAACATGGATTCTCAGATCACTTATTTTAGATTTTTCTTCTGTTCAAATATAAATATTTAATATTGCAAATAGTCCCTAAGCACTGTTTTAGCTCTATCTCACAAATTTTGTTCCACTTATACTCTTATTATCACTCAGTTGAAAATACTGTCTAATTGCCTTTCTGATCTCTTATTTGGCTCATGTGCTTTTTAGAATTGTGTTATTAATTTCTGAATATTGAGGTTTTCTTTAATGTCTTATGGTTCTTGGTTTCAGTTTAATTCTGTTGTCATTAGAAAATATACTCAATATAATTTCTGTCTTTGTAAATTTATTGAGATTTGATGAATGAGATAGACATGTTCAGAAAAGGAAGCCTTGACTTTGTTTTTGCTATTGCTATGGCCTAGCACATAGTCTATTTTAGTAAATACGCCATACACAATTGAGAAGAATATTTGTATCTACATGCCTCTGAACACTTTTTCCAATTAACTAATTTTAGGCCAATTTTTATAATTCATGAATTGTGGAATCGGTGTCGTTTATATTTAACTAGGCTTCTTAGGCTTTTTCTAATTCTATTTTATTTTTTTGTTTAAGATTTTATTTGTTTGAGAGAGAGAGACAGAGATAGTAACAGAGATAACAAGAGAGAGCACAAGCTGGGAGGAAAGGAAGAAGCAGACTCCCCACTGAGCAGGGAGCTTAATGCAGTGCTCAATCCCAGGAACCTGGGATCATACCCTGAGCAGAAGTCAGATGTGTAATAGACTGAGCCACACAGGTGTCCCTCAAAATGTATTTTTTAATATTTTTGAAAAATGGAAAATAATTTTGTCCTGGTCATTAAGTTTCTGGGTTTTTTCTAAGTTAATTTATAACCTTCATGTAGGCTTAACAAATATTCCAAAAATTTGAAGAGAGATGAGATAGAAGAGTTATTATTAAGTTCAAAAATAAAGATAGGGTACCTGGGTGGCTCGGTGGGTTAAAGCCTCTGCCTTCAGCTCAGGTCATGATTCCAGGGTCCTGGGATCGAGCCCCACATCGGGCTCTCTGCTTACAGGGAGCCTCCTTCCCTTCCTCTCTCTCTCTCTGCCTGCCTCTCTGCCTACTTGTGATCTCTGTCTGTCAAATAAATAAATAAAATCTTTAAAAAATAAAGATAAACATTTCACAATTGACATAACATCAGTGGGAAAAAAGAGTAATGAGATAGTAGCAGTTCTACCAGATACTGAAATGTTTAAAAAAAATTTTTTTTTTTTAATTTATTAGTTAGAGAGAGAGAGAGAGCGAGCACAGGCAGACAGAGAGGCAGGCAGAGGCAGAGGGAGAAGCAAGCTCCCTGCCGAGCAAGGAGCCCGATGCGGGACTCCATCCCAGGACGCTGGGATCATGACCTGAGCCGAAGGCAGCTGCTTAACCAACTGAGCCACCCAGGCGTCCCCAGATACTGAAATGTAATAATAATCCTCTTTAGTTAAAAGGTGCCACACTGGTGCATAAACTCAGACCAGTGAGCAAAATAGGATAATAGCACTAGAATTAGATTCAAACATATAAGGACTTTTACTACATGATAAGAACAACTAAATTAATGCTGGAAAAAGGGGACTTTTCTTTAAGGGAACTTTTAAAATAGGTAGAGTTTGCATCACTTAATAGCTATTTGGAGAAATACAGACATTAATCTACATATCACTCTAAACTCCAAATATAAGATCTAAATAAAAAAATTCAAGTATTGGAACAACTATGGGTGAAATAATTTGTAAATTCAGTATTGAGAAAAACTTTCTATGACTCACAATTTATATAGAATTAGGACTGGGTAAATTCAATTGCTAAAAATAAAATAGAATTAGGGGCCCCTGGGTGGCCTGTTTGTGCTTTCCCTCACTCTCTCTCTCTCTCTGTCAAATACATAAATTAAGTCTTTAAAAAAATACATTTTGCAGGGACACCTGGGTGGCTCAGCTGGTTAAGCGGCTGCCTTCGGCTCAGGTGATGATCCCAGCGATCCTGGGATCGAGTCCCACATAGGGCTCCTTGCTCGGCAGGGAGCCTGCTTCTCCCTCTGCCTCTGCCTGCCTCTCTGTCTGCCTGTGCTCGCTCTCTCTCTCTCTCTCTCTCTCTCTAATAAATAAATAAAATCTTAAAAAAAAATACATTTTGCATTTATTGGTTAATTTTATCTTTTCCCCATGATATTGAAAATCAGATTTTCTCTGTCATTATGTCTTCTAACAGCTATTTGTTTAATACATTTTTTATTTTTTTATAACCATTTAATGTATTATTAGCCCCAGGGGTACAGGTGTGTGAATCGCCAGGTTTACACCCTTCACAGCACTCACCAAGCACATACCCTCCCCAATGTCCATAACCCCACCCTAACAGCTATTTTTTAAACTATGAAAGATATTTTTAAATTTATTTTATGCTGACAGTAGTATATTGAATTATAATTTACATAATAACAATGTTTTTATTTTTTATATATTTTTTAAGATTGTATTTATTTCAGAGAGATAGAGAGAGCATGAGAGGGGAGAAGGTCAGAGGGAGAAGCAGACTCACCATGGAGCTGGGAGCCCAATGCAGGACTCCATCCCAGGACTCCGGGATCCTGACCTGAGCTGAAGGCAGTTGCTTAACCAACTGAGCTACCCAATCGCCCAATAACAATGTTTTTAAACATAATTATTTAGTTGTATAAATTCTGACATATACTGACTTGTGTATTATAGTCACCTAATCAAGATGAAAGTTTACTATTATCCTTAAGGTGACTTGCCCTATGGCCTTTTGACTTTCTAAACAGTTTCTTTTGATGACTGTAAGTTTTAAATTTTAATGAAATCCAATTTGTCATGCTTTTTTCTTTTGCAAATGGTTTTATTTCTGTGTTACCTAAAATAAACTTTACTTATCTAGGGTTGTGAAGATATTTTTCTATGTCATGTATATGTCTACAGATTTAACTTATTTTTTTTTCCTGTTATTGTGAATTATATCAATTTATTTCCTAATGTTAAACTAGTAGCACTTTCCTGGGATAAACACAATCACAAGATGTATTACTTACTTTATATAATGTTGGATTTATTTATTTCACTTATAGTTAAAATCTTTGCATCTACATTCATGATCTTGGTTTGAAATTTTCTGTCTTTAATATCCTTTTCATGTTGTGATATCTGCATCGTGCTTTTCTTGTACACATTTTACTTTCTCTCTATTCTTTGAAAGCATTTATATAAATTTACTTTTATAATTTTTCTAAATATTTCATAGAAGGAATTATTAAGGCCATCTGATAATTGAGTTTTGTATTTAAAAATATAGATTTAAAACTTTAACAGATATAAGACTACTGAGTTCTTTTATTTTCATTAGTTTATTGAAGTTGCATATTTCAAGGAATTTATGCATTTGTCTAATTCAGAGTATTTTTGCAAAATTTTATCTTATATTGACTTATTTTTCTTTTATAATGCATAAATTGTAAGTGTCCCTTTTTTTTACTTCTGCTGTTGTCAAAATCTGCTTTCTCTCATATTTCCTTGATTAACTTTGATGGTCTTAGTAATCTTAATTTTATTAATCATTTTCAAAAAACAAGTTTAGACTTTATTCATTTTCCCTGTTACTTAATGTTTTTCATTTTATTGCTTTCCACTAATATTTTTATGGTGGAATCATGTCATTAAGATGGCATCATAGGTTGTTTCCAACTTCAACCCCTCACAAGAATACCAGCAAGCAACTGTCCACAGACAAGACACCAGAGTGAAAAGCCCAGAACACAGAGGTGAGGCTGAAGCATCCCTTTGGATCATACATACAAGGAAGGACTACATTAAAAGGGTAAGAGGAACAGCTATACTCTGACTACATCGCCCTTCCGCAGGCAAGCACAGTGCTGCACTGAGAGAGCTTGACCAGGTTTCCAGTTTTTCCAGTCTGATAAAGATAGCCCATAGTGGACATCAGCTTCCCCGGCATTGCAGGACACGTCTTAGGAAGCTCAATCAGGTTACATGTCATCAGGATCACAGGGGCAACCTGTGGAGCTTGACCACTGAATATGAAATTGAGACAGAAAAACAGGTGGCCCTTAACAGCAACCAATACTCAGACCTTGGCAGAACACATTCCTCCTTATAGGGATGCTCTGTAGGGATCCTAGTCAGCAGCTCTACCCATCTACAGAATTGAGCTGGTGTCCCTTTCCTGGAAAAAATATGCAAGAATAAATGAGTGGTACTACATCAAATTAAGAAGCTTCAACACAGAAAAAAAAAAGTTATGGTAATCCAAAGAATGGAAGAAAATATTTGCAAGCCACATATCTGATAAGGGGTTGTAATTATATTATATATATATATATAATATATATATATTATATATATATATATCCCACACAACTCAATAGCAATAATAATAATAACAACAATAATCTGATTAAAAATGGGCAAAGTATCTGAATAGAACTTTGTTTTCCCCAAAGATGGTATTCAGATGACCCAACAGGTACATGCAAAGATGGTCAGTATCACTAATAATCAGGGACATGCAAATCAAAACCACAATGAGAGATCACCTCACACCTGTTAGAATGGCTATTATAAAAAAAAAAAATAACAAGTGCTGGCAAGGATGTGGAGAAAAGGGAACCCTTGTGCACTGCTGGTGGGAAAATTGGTATAGCCACCATGGAAGACAGGGTCAAAGTTCTTAAAAAAATTAAAGATAGAACTACCATATGATCCAGCAATTCCACTTTTGAGTATGTAGCTGAAGAAAATGAAATTTTTATCTAGAAAAAATATCTGCATCCCATGTTCCTTGCAGCATTATTTATAATAGCCAAGACATGGAAACAACCTCATTCTCCATCGATGCATGAATGGATAAAGTGAATATGCCATGTATAGATATGTATATGAATCTCTATACATATACAGTTACATCACTGTAACTACAATTGATAATACTGTATTATATATTTGGAAGGTACCAAGAGAGTAAATCTTGAAATTTTTATCACATACAAAAATTATAACAAAAAACAAACAAATAATCCAGTTAAAAGATTGGCAGAAGACATGAATAGACATTTTTCCAAACAAGATATACAGATACCAAACAGACAGATGAAAGATGCTCAACATCAGTCATCGTCAGGGAAATACCAAGTCAAAATTATAATGAGATACCACTTCACACTGGTCAGAATGGCTAAAATGACAACACAGGAAACAACAGGTGTTGGTGAGGATGTGGAGAAAGGGGAACTCTTACACTGTTGGTGGGAATGCAAACTGGTGTAGCCACTCTGGGAAACAGTATGGAGCTTCCTCCTAAGTTAAAAATAGAGCTCCCCCATGAGCCAGCAATTGCACTACTAAGTATTTACCCAAAGGATTCAAAAATAATGATCCAAAGGGATACATGCAGCCTGATGTTTATAGCAATAATAGCCAAATTATGGAAAGAGTCCAATGTCCACTGAGTGATAAATGGATAAATTATAGATAGATAGATAGATAGATAGATAGATACCTATATCTATATACCTATATCCCCCCACAATGGAGTATACTCAGCCATAAAAAGAATGAAATCTTGCCATCTGCAAGGATGTAAATAGAGCTAGAGAGTATTGTGCTAAATGAAATGTTAGAGAAAAACAAATACCATATGACTTCACTTATATGTGGAATTTCTTAAATGACCATGGGCAGGGGGCAGGAATTAGGGAGAGGCAAACCATAAAATAGTCTCTTAACTGTAGAGAAAAAACTTATAGTTACCAGAGGGGTGGTGGGTGGAGGGATGGGTGTATCAAGGAGGGCACCTGTGATTAGCACTGGGTGTTGTATTTTAGTGATGAATAGCTAAATTCATCTGAATCTACACCTAAACTATATTATACTATATGTTCACTAACTGGAATTTGAATAAAAACTCAAAATTAAATTTTTTTAAAGATTTTATTTATTTACTTGACAGAGATCACAAGCAGGCAGAGAGTCAGGCAGAGAGAGAAGAAAGCAGGCTCCCTGCTGAGCAGAGAGCCCGATGTGGGGCTCCACCCCAGGACCCTGAGATCATGACCCAAGCTGAAGGCAGAGGCTTTAACCCACTGAGCCAACCAGGTGCCCCTCAAAACTAAATGTTAAAAATTGTAACAATGTGAGAAAAAGGATGTGTTAAGAAACTTATTGTGGTAATCATTTAACAATATCAACATATATGAATAATGATTATATAATATATAATAATTATATATTTATATTATATAATTGATATATAATTAATAATAATATAATTATGTAATTATATATAGTTATATAATATCATTATATAACAATGATTTATGTGGCACAACTTAGACTTACACAATACTGTATGTCAATTATATCTCAGTATTACTGGAAAAAATTAAATAAATATATTTTTATTTTTTATTTGCCTTGTGCACTTTTTAGCTTTAATTTGCTCCTCTGAGGTGAAAGCTTAGTTTGTTTTAATGTATCCTCTTTTATTATATATGGATGTAAAATATGTATTTCTCTCAGAACTGTTTTAGATACATCCATGATAATTTGAAATGTGTGTTTTTCTTAACAGTTAGCTCAAAATATTTTCTATATTCATTACAGTTTGTTTTTTCTTTGCAGGGGGGAGAACTGGATTATTTAGTGGTATATTGTTTAGTTTCCGAAGAGTTAGAGATTTTTTAAGTTATCTTTTTTATTGGATACTAGTGAAAATTATTATTATCAGAGCATATACTCAGCATGGTGTAATCATTTTGAATTCACTGAGACTTTTTCATGAGACAATATCTGATCTATTTTGATAAAAATTTTATGTGAACATTAAAATAATGTACACTTTGAAGTTATTGGGCATAGTGGTTTATAAATGTGAAGTTGGCCAGTTTAGTTAATAATCTTGTTTATAGGGGCGCCTGGGTGGCTCAGTGGGTTAAAGCCGCTGCCTTCGGCTCGGGTCATAATCCCAGGGTCGTGGGATCGAGCCCCGCATCGGGCTCTCTGCTCTGCTGACAGCCTGCTTCCTCCTCTCTCTCTCTGCTTCTCTGCCTACTTGTGATCTCTGTCAAATAAATAAATAAAATCTTTTAAAAAAATAATCTTGTTTATATTATTTCATACTGTTACTCATATTTTGTCTCATTTTAATTTTGTTTACAAAAAAGAATTGTTAAAATCTCCAATTATGATTTTGGAGATATATCTAGTTCTTTTAGTTCTGTCAATTTTTACTTTATGTATTTTGAAACTACCTATTTGCTATGCACAATTAAGACTGTTATTTCTTGGGGCACCAGGGTGGCTCAGTGGGTTAAAGCCTCTGCCTTCGGCTCAGGTCTTGATCCCAGGGTCCTGGGATCGAGCCCCACATCTGGCTCTCTGCTCAGCCGGGAGCCTGCTTCCTCCTCTCTCTCTGCCTGCCTCTCTCTCTACTTGTGATCTCTATCTGTCAAATGAATAAATAAAATCTAAAAAAAAGAAAAAGAAAAAAAAGAAATTTTAAAAAAAGACTTATTTCTTCTTAATAAATTAGCACCATTTTCATTAAGAAATGTTATCTTTGGCAATATTTATTACCTTGGAGTCTACTTTGTTTCACAGTAGATGAGGTAATACATCATCTTCTTTGTGCTTATTATTTGCATGGTATATTTTGTTCCATTCTTTTAGTTTTAAATTTTTCTTGCATTTAAAATGTTTCTGTTATAACAAGCAGCACATAGTTGAGTTTTTCATCTAGTGTTATAATTTCTGCCATTGAAATGGAGTGGTTAGCCCCAAATACCGTTCGGTTTATTGATAAGATTGCTGTTTATTTCTACTATTCTCTATTGTTGATGTACTTCTCCTGCCTTCTTTGAATTAATCCACTATTTGTTAATATTCTTTATATACCTCTAATGACATTTTAGCTAACTCTCAAGAATTTTATTTTATTTTTTAAAAGATTTATTTATTTATTTGACAGACAGAGATCACAAGTAGGCAGAGAGGCAGGTAGAGAGAGAGGAAGGGAAGCAGGGTCCCCGCGGAGCAGAGAGCCTGATGTGGGGCTCGATCCCAGGACTCTGAGATCATGACCTGAGCCAAAAGCAAAGGCTTAACCCACTGAGCCACCCAGGCACCCCAACTCTCAAGCATTTTAATAAGTTAGTCTAGACATTACTATATTGTCCTTAACTTTCCACAGTTATTAAAAATGTCTTTATTTCATCTTTATTATTGAAGCAAATGTTCATTCAGTACAGAATCCTCGGTTTACCTAGATTTCTTTCAGTACTTAAATTATGACATTGCATTGTCTCTGTGTTCCATTTTTTTTCTGATGAGATAAACAGCTGTCATTTTTATTGTTTTTTCCTCAATATGATGGGCCATTTTTTCTAACTACTTTTAATGTTTTCTTCTTTTTTTAAATTCTCTCTTTGTCATTAGGGTGACTATGATGTGCTTAGGTGTAATTTTCTTTTTATTTACCTGTTTATGGTTTGCTGAGATTTATGGATCTCTGCATTGTTGTCCTTCATTTATTTTAGAAAAAAATTGAGGCAGTAGTTTTTCAAATACTTCTTCTGCACATTCCCTCTTGATTCTTTTTATGGTACTCTAATTCCTTGCATGTTAGACTATTTCCTATATTCTTACATGTCATAGACTCCTCTTTTTAATGTTTTCACTGTTTTTTCTATGCTTCAAATTGCATAAATTACATCATTCTTTCTTGAGCTCACAGTCAATTATCCTGCTGTGACTTGTCTGTGACTAGGCACATCTAATGAATTCTTTATTTCCCATATTTTATTTTTCAGTTCTAGAATTTTCATGTCTTCTTCCATAGGGGTTTTATTTCTCTGCTTATGTTACCTCAACATCGACACTGTACCCACAGACCACTTAACATATTTTAGTGGTCATTATAAAGGCTTTTTCTGTTAATCCCAGCACCTGAGTTATCAGAGGTCTCCCAATGACACTTGTAAACTCTTGAATATTGTCCTATTTTCTTGCCTCTTCACATGTCCAATGCTTTTTCTTACTTTAAGTGAGACGTCATGAATTATACATTGTAGATTTGCATTATGTTCTTTTTTTTCTAAGTGTGTTGAATTGTGTCTGGCAGATGGTGAAATTATTGGCAGATCATCTTGTCATCTTGTCAAGGCTTGCTTTTAGGCTTTCTTCAGGCCCATTTCAATATTCCTGTTAGTCCTCTAGCGTAGTTTCTTACTTCTAAGTTGTAGATGCTCTGGTCTGAAGTGAATCCCTAGGATATCCACCCAGGTCTCTCTGCTGTGGTTGTCCTGAAATGCACATCTCTGCTTAGGGATGTTACTTGTGAAGTCTCTGTTCTAGTTTCAGTTCTACTCCCCAAGAGAGCTGTTCTCTGTTAGGCATTTGTCAGTTCTTCTCGGCAAATGTACAATTTAGAATTGAGTCCAAGTCCTAAGGATTTGCTGTGTAGATTTCTAGGCCACCTTCTTCTGAGGATCCTTCCTTTCCGGTATCCTGCCCTATAGATTCCAGATGCCTTACCAGCCTTGAAGACAAATTTGTTTCCTTGGCCCAGCATGTTTCCTAGGCCACAAGAGACTTAAGAGAAGTGTACATATAGGTCTTATTCCTGACCTTAGGGGAAATATTCCATTTTTCCCATTTAAATAGGATGCTGTCTTTAGATGTGAAGTTTCTAATTTTATAAGGTTAAGAAAAAAATATCAGTTAATTCTTGTAAATCTTTTAAATAATGATTGAGTACTATTTTTTTGCAAGTGACCTTCTCAACACCCATGGAGATAATTATGATTTTTCTCCTCCTATGTTAGTATGGTGAATTAACTTGATGATTCTTCTAATGCTTTTCCCAAAAATTGAAGTAGTCTTGCATTCACTAGGATACATTCTACTTAGTTATGATGTATGAGTTCATTAGCTCTGTTTTCTAGTATTCAGGACTTTTTCATTGATATTTCTCAGTGAGTTAGGGATTTTTTAGTGCGTATGTGTGCTACAATTATTAGTATTTATTAGCTATTATTTATTAGTGCTAGGTAGCAACATAATGTTGCTTCATAAAAATTATCTGAATGTTATTCTTTAGTTTCTATGCTCTAAAATAATTTTATATTCTTTTGATACTTCCTCTTTGGAAAATTTGGCAGAAATACATGCAAAGTCATTTGGGCTTATTATTTTGTGGGTAAATTTTTAAATAATACTAATTTCTTTTTGGATATTGACCAGCTTAAGATTTCTATTTCAAATGGGATACATTTTGGTAAATTACATTATCTTGGACATTAGTCAACCAAATTTTAAAAATATGTATGTTTGTCATTTTTGTGGGTTTTTAAAATTAATTCATATATTTCACTTCTTATTTCACTTTTGGTGTTTGGTATTACAAAAAATGTAAAAATTTGTGGTTTATCACATATTTTCCTTATTTAGGTCATCTAATGACATACCTATTTATTTTCCATTAACTTCTTTTTTCTCTTCAATTCTTCTAAAATTTTTTTCACATTATTTTATGATTTTTTAAATTATTGTGTTCTCAATTTAATTTATTCTAGTTCATTTATATTTATAAAAATATAGCAAACTCCTTCTGATCACTGCCTTAAATGTATCTCATAAATTTTATTACCTAGCATTATCTTTGTGATTATATTTTTAAAATTCTCTACTTTTATTCTGCATTTTGCCTTTTACTAAATAATTGTTTGTTATTATTTTTTTCTAATAGTCATTTCTTAATAATATCTAGCTTGATCCCTTTATGATAAGGGAGTTTTGTTTGCTGGATTTCTACTAGATGGAAGTTGCCAATATTTTCTTTGTGACTAGTAAACAGACAACCTCTGTGAATGTCATTATACATTTGAGGAAAGGGTACATTTTCTATGATAGGGTTAAAGTTCAGAATACATATCCCTATTTTCTTTTAATATGCTTTTAAGAAGTTTCCATATACTCACTTATTTTTGATCCTTTGCACTTGTTTAGATCTGTTTTGGTGTGTTAGAATTTCCTATTATTAGTGAACTCTTTTTAATTGATCCTTGTATTTTTTAGTTTCCATTTCATATAGGAGTTTTCTTGTACTCCGCTTTCTAGGTATGGTCAACTGCAGTTTCTTTAATCAATGATGCTGTTTCTTATGTGTTAAAGGTTACAGTATCTTCTGATTATTTGATGGTCTTTTGGTTCTGCAGTATCCTTAACTTACACCTTTCTTCCACCCCCCTATTCCCAACCCCTTTTACCAGGAAGTGTCCAAGAAGTATCTCCATTTTCTACAACAGACTTTCATCTCTCAGAACCCATGCCCTCCCACGACTCCCAACTCTGTTCTCACACACTGTCAAGCTTCTTCATTTCAGTTCAGATGTAGTCAATGATCTCATGTGAGTGTTTTGTCACTAGAGTCACACTTCCTCTTTTTTGAAATGTTTGCAATCTAATCCCATTATGCCTAGCCTATCTGCTTCCCTGACTCCTTGTCTGTACCATCTGCTTCTAACTCTCATGTCATTGGCATTTCACTGGAAGGAGTGTTCATATTGCCACTTAGATCAAATTTGATGTTCATACTACCCTTTGTTTCCTAAATATGGTATAAACATGAGCTATGTTCAGTTTATTTAGTCCCTTTGTTGACCTGTATGTTTTTGTTTTTGTCAATACATGAAAAAGATCCCATTTAATTGGTCAGCATTATCTTATTGGTGCCCAGAAATTCTTAAATTCTCTATTATGTTGCTGTGTAAAAGAATTATCGCATCATCTTAAAGTATCTGTGTAATATACATGCAGCTGAGTCGGTGCCCCTGTCTTCAGGTCTCTGAGGAATTTGCACTAGAATCATTAGAACTTCAATCTCCCCTGAAGTTTGACTGGAAACAATCTGTTCCCAAGCTTTTTCACCAGTTTACTCATAGACTGTTTCCTGAAAGCCTCAGTTACTCACTGGCTATTGGCTGAAAGTCTCTCTCCCTCCCTTGGTTGTGAGCCTCTCCTTAAGGTAACTTACAATGTGGCAGCTGGCTTACTTCTGTGGGAGCAAGCAAGAGAACAAGAGAAATCATCCAAACAAAAGCCACAGTCTTTTTATAACCTACTCTTAGAAGCCACACCCTATAATTTTTGCCACATTCTGCTTACTAGGATGAGTCATTAAACCTGGCTCATACTCAAGGGGAAGAGATAAAACGGTGTGAAGAGATTAAAGGTGTGAAAAGCAATAGGCAGAGGTTACTGAAGGTCATCTCAAAGTATATCCACCACAAATATTTTGTGGTAGATATATTGGTGAGAATATGATCTTCTCACCAAAAGGGCACAGAAGCAATGATACATGAGGGCAGTTAGTACATCTGATGCCCATGTATTTATGTCTAAATACCACTTCTTAGAAAAGAAAAAACAGAGAAATTACTTTTCTAAATCTGCAGCAGGGAAAGTATAAAGCAAGCCCTAAACACTATTTTTGTGACCAAAACCAAACCAACCCAAACAAAGAAGACTAATCAGGGCATCTCAAAAGAACACAGAAACCATCTTGAAAGGGCTCCCCCTAGCCAAATTTGGAACAAAAGATATAATGGTTCTAATAGATTATACCATATTAAATTAAAAAAAAAAACAAAAACCTTTGAGTTTGTATTAATATCACACAAATTGGGAAGGAGAAAAAGAGGAGGTAAAGCTCTTCTTATACATCTAGATATAAATAAGCAAATAACTAGTAGACATATCTGCATATATTTGCATATGTGTATTCACATACAAACACACACATAAGTATCTAAGTAGAGAAAGTCAATCAGTGACTCTGGGGCAAGAGTATATGGTAATCCTTGTACTATTCTTTTAGCTGTTTAACAGATATGACTATTTCAAAATAAAAAGCTGGAGGAGGAGAAAGTAAAGACTTAAAACTGTTAGAATAAAATAAAGAATTATAGGGTCACAGAGGACAATTTAGGGGCCCTAATAAAGGGTCACAAATTTAACAAATCTGATTACATTAAAACAAAGAACTTCTATTTATCAAAAATTATGCTTTAGAAAAAATGATACTAAAGAATACAAATTGGAGAAGATATTTGAAACACTTATAACTGAAAAATAAAAAATATCCCCAATACATAAAGAATTTATAGGCATCAAAGGGAAGAAAAAAACCCCAGCAATTAATTAATTATATAAAACATAATAGGCTTATGCATGGGCCTTTTCCTCATTGGAATATATTTTGGCTTTCAAGTAACAGAGAAATGCGTACAAAGTATGGAGTTAAATGTCAACTCAGAGAAAACCCTTTGAGTTTGAAGTTTCTTAATTGTTACGTCCCATATGTTGTGTGGATGAAGAATTTATATTACTAACTTCTACTTTCAAGCCAGCTGCATCTTTTAAATCCATTAATTTCCAATAATTTGCACTAAGTATCCTTATCAGGTATTAGGTATCAGTGAAGGTATTTTCTAATAAAATATACCTACGTAAGAATTCACCTAATCTTTTCAAGAGTAGACGCCAATGACATTTTATAAAGATGTCTTGGGGAGAGCAAGACCTCAGGTATCTAGAGAAGGGGAAAGTATGTTACAACCCACTGTTAAGCTTTTTTCTTCTGATCCAGAATCAAAGGGAAAGTCCTAATAACATAAATCAAACACCTTTGAGAACAACTGAAATCTCATATAGCAAGGAAGGTAAAAGATTTGAAATCCTTAAGAACCATACCATATCAACCAAAACCACTGTCCAATCACTTAAAATGTAAAAACCATTCCTAGGTTGCTTTTTGTACAGAAACAAGCAATAGGCCAAACTTGGTCAGAGTTTGCCAACCACTATTCTACACCTTCGGAAAAAAAAAATTATTTTCCTTGTAGGAAATGAGTTTGGGAACTTGGGGCATGATCAAGGAAAAAGATAAGACCATGACATAGCTGTAGCACCACATAAACTTTGAGGAACAATGAAAGATTGGAATGCAGAGGACGTCCCTCATAGCAGGAAAGCAAGAGAGCCTCAGAGGCTCTGGCTTGAGGCCACCATTCAGATGGGGAAGAGGACAAGGAAACTCCTATGAGAGACAGAGAGGGAAGATGAAAGGAGGGAGAGAGAACAAAGCTGGAAGGGGAGTTATCTGTCTAGGTAATACCACTGAGCCACACAGTGGGAAGTCTCTGGGTCAGAAAGCTCCAAAGGGCAATTGCCTCTTCTTGGTTTTGTTTGCTTGATTGGTTGGTTTGGTTTTTGGGGTAGGGGGGTTATTTATTTATTTATTTATTTATTTATTAAAAGACCCTTGATTTCACCTGTGGCTATCAAATGTTGGGTTCTATTTCCTGGTATATGCAAAGCAGGCAGGTCTAAATGGCTAAAAAATCTGCTTTTTGAGGGCATATTTAAAACAGTGGTATTCATAAAAGCTTGAGTTTGGCTCCAGCAGACTTTAGAGCTAATGAATTTCTGCTTGCTTTGAAGAAATAAGTAACACAGAGGCAATACAGAAGTCACTATTGACTCACTTATATAACATTCTTCTAACAACATCAAGATGTGAAAAGAAAAGAGGGAGATTTCTCACATGTTATAATTTACTAACACAGAAAAAATGTATTCCATCTGCCTTTGTGTTAGTGGTACCTCTTAACAGGCCCATCTCGACTATGGGCAGGACTTGGGGAAAGTTTACAAATGGAGTCTTCTAGCCTGTAGTCAGTGTCCCTTCTCTTTCCACAGCCTCGACCTCTCATCACTCTGCCTGTATACATGGAGACTGTGGAGAACCCACAACGTACTTCCAAGCTTTTCCACAGTAACTACCCTCCGCACAGCCATAACCTGGCCACTCTTCAGGGATAAAGAGAGACACATCGTTGTCCTGTCAGCCCTCAGAAGGACAAAGTTGATTCTCTGATCCTGGAAGGGGGCTCAGGGTTATTTAGATAGGAAACTCAGGCTTTGTGGGTATCCAAATTATGGATTCAAATTATGAATTCAAAGTGGGGGGCACATTTCCTTGGCCCTACAGACTCCTCGTTCCTTGGTGAACTAGGAAAGAGGCCCCTTCTCTGTCCAGGGATGTGATCTCTCTTAGAGCACTTGCCACACAGAGAACTCAGTAGAAAAGTACTAAATGAACAACTATGTTGGTGATGGAGGGAATGAAGAAATAGATGAACAAGAGCATAGAGATAAACGGTCGAAAGTAGTGATCCTGGTTCCATAAAGCATCATAAAAAAATAGTTTAAAAATTAATTATCATGGGGTCCCTAGGGAGATACTGGTACATGGCTTTCTTTCCACTGCTGTAATAGTGCCAGCCATTCTCTGATGATGAAGTCACATTAGATCATTCAATCATCCATCATTCCATGATGTGTAAATCACAAGTTCCAGAGTGCTAGATTAAGAAATTGATCCCTCTACCCTGAATTTTCTCTCTAATAGATATAGATCATAATTTCTTTGTCTAAATCATAGTCTTCCAGCATCATGTATATGTTTAGAGGTTATTGTTACTCAATAACTCTCTT
>RCUC01157698.1:0-47058 GCA_003697995.1 Taxidea taxus jeffersonii
TTGAACACTGATGGAGAAAGATCACACAAATTTGAAGACTGATGCCAACATAAATTTATGATCTCTACCTTTGATCAAATTTCAATCCTGCCTAAATTTTTACAACTAATACCTTTTTTGGAGAAGAGAGACAGAACCTTAGCAGTATCAGCAGTGGTACAATGAGAAATTTATTGGTTCAAGAAGCAAAACATAGGAATGGGTATTTTAGGCACTGGAACTCTACCATGTTTGTCTGCTTCTCTTTGGCTCTCCATATTACCTTTCTGCTTCTTTCTATGCTTCTTCAAATTGTTGTCCCCAAGTTAAGTAATTTTCGCCAATAGTTGTGGTCCCACATTCCACATTTTGAATGTCAAACAGTGTGAGCAACATTTCCTCAAATTTCTCATTCTAAATCCCAAGAATGGTCTCTGACTCTGGCTTAGGGTAGCAAAGTAGCAGCTCCCACAGAACAACATGGTTAGAAGGATCACTTTCAAAGGTCAGTGCATCATCAGGATGCAGCAAAATGGATAGTCCACTAAATGTGAAAGAGTTTACACTCTCCCTGAATTCTCAACCATGCTACTGTTCCCATAATTCATAGAAAATAGCCACACTTTCAAGTTCTAGCAAAAACAGATGTCATCAGATGATAACTCTCCAAAATTCCTACCAAAATGTCTAGTGTTATCAATATCACCATCCATCTTTTCCATTGGTTAATTTATTTTGAAATAATGACAGATCTGTCCCTCCTCCTGTCTATAGCTAGTGTTGTCACCATAATTCTAGATCTTTGTCTCACCACATTCTACTGCCCTCTCTCTGTTAACTATTATATTTCCTGTAGGTTTAATCTCTACTGTTGTGATAACATTATCCCGTAAGTACACAAAAATTAACATGTATGACTGGATCCTGGCAGGAATGAGATGGTGCTTTCCAAATGAAAGTTGAAGAGATTTTAATATGAGACTATTTACAAGTATGTGACAAGTGTACTAAAACCACAAGGGACAGAGTGCAGTGTTTGTGCCATTCAGTATGAAGGGGTTGAGTGAGCTGGTATTGGAAGCTGAGACAAAAAGACTATGTGGAGAACACTACCTTAGAGAAGATGTGATAATCACTAAAAGGATACAACCAGCCAGTGGTAATTCATAAAGGTAAATGAGGGAATAATCATCTTATGTCCTCCTCCTTTCCTTTCACCTACACTGGGTAAACCCAAAAAAAGGCAGAAGATATACATGTAGTATGAGTTAGCTTCCTAGACAGAGCAAATCTGGAAGCACAAAGGGAAGATATCCAGGTACCTCATGAGCCACTCAAAATTTCATAGATAAAAATATACTTTGTCTCTCATTTCTCCCCTTTAGACTTATATTTCCTTTACCCTTACCTGTCAAATATTCTCAAGGAGTAATCTAGTCTTCCTATCTCCACGTTCTCATTTCATCTACATATACTCATCCCTCATTCAACACCAACATCAATAGCTATACTTTTCTTATGAAATATTTCTTATGAAGGTCTTCAAAGTCTCTCTAAAAATTATTTTTTCTGGATCAGATTGACTGCAAGTTTTATTGGACTGTCCAACAATATTTGACACTTTCTTAGCATTTCTTCCTAATAGAAACACTCTTTTCTCACTTTTCCTATTGCTTCACATTGTGTGTTCTCTTCTCTATCCATTCTTTACATTTTAGGGTTCCTCTGTGCCTATCCCAAGCATTCTTTCCTTGTCATTTTAAATATTTTTTTCCTAACTTATGCTTTAGTAAACTATAGTCTTTTCATTCTCCCCTGTGCTTTAGACACACATAGTAGGATTATTTAAGGGAAACTTCTACCTTAATAATTTATAGTCTGGCAAACTCAGTATGTTTGAAGCTCTGCTGATTTCTCTCTTCATTAAACATGCTTTTTCTACTTCTGTGGCTCCAGAGCAATAATTCATTTTATCTACCCTGAGAATCTGAACATAATTCTTTTCTTTTCCCCACTTTATACATCTGAACATCATAAAAGCCTATCCTGTTTGGTTTGTCACCTAAATATCTTCTGAAATTATCCAGTCATCTCAAACTTTGTTTCCATATCTATACTTTAGACAATAACTTGATTATTGCAAGCACCTAAATATTTTTCTTCTTCCAGTATGTAACCCTTTTATAGGAAAAAAATAAGTTCTATTTTACAGTTTAGAATAACTCTCAAAATGTGTATTTGATTATGTTTTTCACCAGACTAATGCCTGGTTTTTGGCCCTAATATTCCTTAGATGACACTTCTGACTTGGACTGTGCTTCCAACCTCATTGCCCTCAGGATAAATTTTGCTGACACTGAATATTTTTGAGCACTTCAAATTCCCATGCTTTCTTTTGCTTCAGCTCACTCTGTTTTATTTTATTTTAAATTTCTTCCCGGAACATTCATTGTACTAAAATATGCATAGCAGTTTAGAAATTATTAACATGTAGTTCTTTCAACTTGAAGGAAAAAGTTTATTTTTCTCCACATGCTGGGAAAGAGGTCATTGATACATGTGGATAAATTTGATCAACTTAAAAGTATATATAGTGAAAAGGTAAAAGAGTTGAATACAGGATGCTGAATAATACCAGAAATTAAAGGTAATATCCTAGAAACCAAGGATGGTAAGAATTAAAAAAAAATAGTGTAATCATTTTCCAATTTTACAGAGTTCAAATTATTATAAATACACTGTAAACTAATCCTTCTCTGTAAATTTCAACTTAGTTATAATTTTCCCTAACTGTTGAATTGTCAAGGGTACATTATTCCCTGTTGGTAATGCAAATCAAAACTGATTAGTATAAAATGTAGGTTATAGTTAAGCATTTCTCTGAATCTGCCAGACCTGTCATCCTGTCATTACACATACTGGATTACCCAGATGAAATTATCTCTATAACATCTTGTTGATTAAACTCAGTAACATGTTCAATGTAATATGTTCATACTTATAGTATGTGACAGTATGTTTTCATTTGATATGCTATTTTTATAGAAAATATCACCAAATATAATTACCTATACAAATGTATTCTATAGGTTATAAAGAAAAATGGTAGGGAATATGAAACCAATAAATAACTGCTCTGATTCATTAATAAGGAATACAATTAAAATCATACAATATTTGCCCAAGATATTAAATACTGAGGAACTCTAAAAACAGTGTAAGAAATTAATAAAAGAACCATGTAGAATTAATTGTTTTTATAAATAGTACAAAGAAATATACCTACCAACTACTCAGGTTCCCTTTATTCTTATTGCCTAAATGGTGATAGCATGTAAGTATTTCTATCAGACTAAAGGTAATGATGTAATCGCCAAGAAGTTGAACATAATACTCATTTTTTTAAAGATTTTATTTATTTATTTGACACAGAGAGAGAGATCACAAGCGGGCAGAGAGGCAGGCAGAGAGAGAGGAGGAAGCAGGCTTCCCGCTGAGCAGAGAGCCCGATGTGGGGCTCGATCCCAGGACCCTGAGATCATGACCTGAGCTGAAGGCAGAGGCTTTAAACCCACTGAGCCACCCAGGCGCCCCCATAATACTCATTTTCAAACCAACATGTACTTCAAGCTTCTGGTTTAAATTGCTATGGAGAACAAATAGGAGACAGCTAAAAGAATATTGTTTTTATTTTTTTTTCTATTGTATTGTTGTTATGAACTCAGTCCTTTACAGTTAGCCCAACCTCTCCAAACTAATACTCATATTACTTTAAAAAAAAAGAAAAAATACTCATATTACTTTCATTAAATGCATTTAATTAAATTGACTTTTTGTTAATATACTCAACTGATCTGTAGTTGAGTTCAAGAAATCTTCCAGCCAAAATATTCTGTTCTCCAAGAATGTTTAGTATAGATATAGATTGACTAGAATGCAGCATTAATTATAGCATCCATAGCTCCCCATTGTAGCTCAAACCAAGAATGACTGAGATATGGCCTGTGAAGGCTGAAAAACTAATCGCTCCATTATCTGTACTCTAGTCTTTTTCACTCCACAAGCACTTAAAAAATATGTACTTAAATCTGCTTTCTAATTACAAGTTCCCATAACGAGTGTCCTATCCAGAAAACAGCATTTTTATTCTAGCATTCAACACACTTAAGCACTTTTATTTTGCTGAGTTTTCTTTCTTCTATGTTTACTTTCTTTTGAAAACATGTTTAATTGCTAATTGCCATTTTTGCTCTTTTATCTTAATCTCTACGCATTTAGGGACATGTGTCATTGAAGCTTCAACATAAAAGACATTTGCTCAAACAATATTTCTATTCTACTTGCACATATGTAGCCTTATTAAAATAACATTATTATTAGTTTAAGCACTTATTTTCCTGATAAACAAACAGTAATTTACATCAAGGCCCTGACTTCTTTGTATTAGATATTTTAAACTTTTATATTTCAGAACAAAAGGGTAACAACTTAATTTTTCCCACCAAAACATGATAGAAATACAGACTATTGCTTTAACGATATATGCAAAACTATTTTCTCTCAGGATTCCTTCATTTAATGAAATTCAAAATGCAAATGGTTCATTTTATGAATTATACAATCATCAACAGTTTTGTTCACTACTAGTAAATATACACTTAAGATTTTAGATTTATCAATCATACTGTTCTATAGAAAATTGCATTAAATTAATATATCTCAGAGTACCACTAATGTGTAATAGGCACTTTGAGAGTTGTGATCTTCTTCAGCTACTAAAAAAACACTCTAAATTGTGTGAGGGACTACCTCTTTAGGTGCTTTATTGGCAAGAAGAGTCCTGGCTGAGTCTGCCAGTAGCAATTTCATTATAGGTGGTCATCATCATCTTTTCTTTACTCCAGTTATATTTTGTGGATATAATGTTTAGAATTTAAAGCTACTGATTGAGTGAGGGCTACATGATTAGTTGGCACTGATTAAATATATTTTTTCCACTCCTGGTACTTTATTTTTATTTTTTTATATTTTTTCTTTAATTTCAAGTTTTTATTTAACTTCTAGTTAATTAACATATATGATTGTATTTTTAAATAAAGAGTAATGACTAGAATTTATAAAATAGAGACTCCTACACAATTGCATGTAATTCTGGAGGGAAGATGAGTAAGTGTATTTAATTCTAGATACATGTGGGGGGGTATGTATGTGCATGACAAATAATTTTCTTTTTGTTTCATACATAGAAAATTTGCACTTTGAGGCATTATTTATTACCATTTATTCTACACATAGAAACATAATAAACCAATATTTGGTACATTTTGGACAGCAAGATAAATTATTATTACTAGATTCTTTTGGGGAGTGTTGCCCATTGAGGGCTTTAGTGGAGAGTGCTCCAGTAAGCAGTGACTGGCTGTGACAACAGACTGGTTAGTGACAACAGTGCTCATTATGAATGATTGATTTGTATCATCTTGGTTTTAATTAAAATACAAAATAGTGGTATCCAAACATGTAGAACATGTATCTAGTCCAAATCTTGCTTTCTTACATGAAAGGCATTAGGTTTTCTTGACATAAATCAGTTACTACCTCTATTAGGGAAGGTGAAAACCAATCTGTATTTGTTAAGATACTCTGTTCATTGCTGAAGAAAAATTCAGTTCAGAGTAAACAGAAAAAAAATAAGAATGTCCTTTCTATCTGAAGGAAATGCATTTTTGATGTTTATTTGCTAAATTCAGTTCCTAAAACTAGAACTTGGAAGGGAGCCTAGATTAAATCAAAACTAACCAATAGCTAACTCCACTGCATGAACACTTCATGGAAAAACAATTGTTGTGTTAAGGAATTTATTATCCATATTTTTTTTTAAAGAAGAAAACGATTCTATAGATTTCAAAAGAGATATATAGCATTAATAACATGTGTAAAACCTATGCTATTTGTGGAGCATCTGTAATTATAGTGCTAGAAACTAACATGCATAAAAACACTGCATTATTCAGCTCTCCAGAAGTAATTATACAAAGATTTTTCTAATTATTTCTATTGTTCCCATAAGTAGACTATATAATCACAATCTACTTTTTGGATAAATTCCTTTCTCCAGTGTATGCTTTAATAAGTTATAAATAGCAATGAAATAAAACTTCTACAAGTGGCAAAATGTTTGAACGATGGTATATTCTTAAACACTCAAAGCACTATATGTTATAAATTTACATATTTGGTAAATAGTTACTGTACATATTCTTTAAATTTAAAAAGGGGGGCTTACAATTTATAAATTCCCAAATGTGTATTATTTTTGCATCAATTTTACCAAAAATGAAAAATCATATTAACCTAATATGGTAGAGCAAAATTACACATTTCCTATAAAGAGCAGATTTTGTATATAACTTTAACAAAATATATATTAGTGCAGATAAAGAACCAATAAATAAAACTTGGACTATACCAACAGAAAGCCACAAGGCGCTTATAAAAGTCTCTACATCAAAGGTCGGCAAATGTTTTCTGAAAGGGCCAGAAAATAAATCATCTAGGTTTTGCAGGCAAAGAGCACATATACTCTTGAAGTTGTGGCTGAAATAGCCATCAATAGTACACAACTGAATGAGTATGGTGGTGCTTGTGAGAGACACAAAATAGGAAGGGGCCTGGATTTTCCCACCTGGGATATACTTTGCTAAACTGTCTACTTAAGATAAAATAACTGACCTCACTGAATTAATGAATCAAATAAATATTTTTAAATATTTTATTTCTTTATTTTTTAGAGAGAGAGAGAGAGAAAGCACGAGCTCAGGCAGACAAAGTGGCAGGCAGAGGCAGAGGGAGAAGCAGGCTCCCCGCCGAGCAAGGAGCCCGATGTGGGACTCGATCCCAGGATGCTGGGATCATGACCTGAGCCGAAGGCAGCCGCTTAACCAACTGAGCCACCCAGGCGTCCCTTAAATTTAATCTTATGATTGCTTTGCTGAAGTTTGTGTTTCTATATATTATTTTTATTTCTTCTTGAAACATTGTAAAGTTGCTAACAATCTTAAACTTAATCAGAGAATAAATAATTGCATTAAAAATTAAATTTATTTCTTTGAGAGAGAGAGAAAAAGTGAGAGGGAGAAGCAGACTCCCCACTGAACAGAGAGTCCTACATGGGGATCAATCCCAGGACCCTGAGATCAGGACCTGAGCTGAAGGCAGAGACTTAACTGACTGAGCCACCCAAGTTCCCCAAAAATAACAAATTAAAAGAAGAAATTATATGTACATTTCCTATAAAATGATTCATACCTGTATTATACAGACATGTTTTTCAAAAAATATAATTATTCATGGCATTGCAAAAATCAATTCCAATGAAATATTCAAGGAAGTGTTTATGAACATTAAATGGGTAACTTTCAGGATAAATAATGTTAGTTGCTGCAAAGAAAAAGAAATTTCTAATTTTAGTGGCTTACCACAATAAAAACTTTTTTTTAAAGATTTTATTTATTTATTTTATTTATTTATTTATTTATTTATTTATTTATCTATCTCTGTCTAGAGATCACAAGTAGGCAGAAAGAGAGGAGGAAGAAGGCTCCCTGTTGAGCAGAGAGCGTGATGCAGGGCTCAATCCTAGGACCCTGGGATCATGACCTGAGCAGAAAGCAGAGGCTTTAACCCACTGAGCCACCCACGTGCCCCCACAATAAAAACTTTTATGTTTTTTGTTCACTCAGTACAATTGGGATACTTCTGACCCATGGACATTTTTCCACATGATTTAGGGACCAATCCTTTTCTATCTTCTGGCTCTTCTTTCTTCTAGGTTTTTAGACATCTCAGTTCCAACAAGAATGGAGAAGAAAAAAGGGAACAAAAGACTTACAGGACACTTCTTATGGATCAGAGTATAAGATTAAAACTACCACTGTGTGAACTCAATGATGATCCAAATAATGGAAGATAATTAAGCTTATGCCAGAAGCCAGGAAACAGAGGAACAAGCCCCTAGGTTCTGTTACACAGGGCAGATTTTCTAGAAGGGCAGACAGATGTATAATAATATAAAATGAATTAAAAATTGTCAAAAATGTGTTTTTGATAGTATAGTATATTCTTAGTACTGTTTCATTATATGTCATTATTACCAGAAAAGAATATTACATTCATTACTAAGAACATTCATTTTATAACAGATCAACTTTGTTTTTCCTTTTATGTTTTATTTATGTATTTGTTTGAAAATCCATTGAACATTTTGTTTTACAAATCTAAGGCACTGCAATTAACTGAAGAATTCTTTACTTCATTATAATGAGTGGACTACAACATTTAGTATATGAAAAGGTAAAAACATTTATGATTATCAAAATGACTATGTTTTAAGTATAAGTTATTTTGAATCAGAAATTATTTATTCGCAATACTTTATTTTTAATTAAACTTTTTAAAATTTTAGAATTGTTTTAAATCTACTAAACAGTTACAAAGATAGTTCAGAGGATATTGTATACCCTGCAACCAGTTTCTACTATTATTAATATCTGACTTTAGTACATTTGTCACAGCAGATTAGCCAATATTGATACACTATTATTAACCAAAGTCCATATTTTATTAGGAGTTCCTTCGTGTCTTTTGTTTTTTATTTAGTTTATTAATTTAGTTTGAGAGAGAGAGAACAGGGGGAGGGGCAGAGGAAGAGGGACAAAATCTCAAACTGACTCCTCACTAAACTGAGCATGGAGCCTGACATAGGGCTTTATCTCATGACCCTGAGATCATGACCTGAGCCAAAATCAAGAGCTGGATACTTGACCGAAGGAGTCAGTCAGGTGCCCCAGGATTTCCTTAGTCTTAAACCAATGTCTTTTCCTTCCCCAGGATCTAATCCAGGATACCACAAACCTAATATTAGTATTCATGCTTCTTTAATCTCTTCTGGTTTGGAAAATTTCTCAGACTTTCTTGTGTTTTGTTTTTTGGTGGAAGTATAGTTGACATACAATATGATATTAATTTCAGGCATACAACATAGTGATTCAACATTCATATACATTATGAAATGCTCACTTCAATAAATATAGTGACTATCTGTCACCAGAGTAACTACAGTATTACATGCTCTCAGCTGTATACCACATCTCTATCCATTCATTTATTGATGGATACTTACGATGCTTTCATATCTTATCTATAATTAAGTAATACTGCAATGAACATAGGGATGTATATACCTCTTTGCTAGGCGTTTTCATTTTCTTTGGACAAATACCCAGAAGTAGAATTGATGGATCATATGATAGTTTTATTTTTAACTTTTTGAGGAGTTTTCATACTGTTTTCCATAGAGGATGTACAGATTTATATTCTCACCAATAGTGCATGAGGGCTCTCTTTTCACCTCCTCCTTGCCAACATTGTTATTTCTTAACTGTTTGATACTAGCTAATCTGATAGTAGTGGTTTCATTTAACTTCATTCATTCATTTCATTGTGGTTTTGATTTGTTTTTCCCTGATGATTAGTGACATTGAGTATCTTTTCATGGGTCTGTTGGCCAATTTGTATGTCTTCTTTGGAAAAGTGTCTAGCTATTCAGGTCCTCTGCCCATTTTTTAACTGCACTTTTTGTTTTTTTAATGAGTTGTATGAGTTCTTTATATATTTTGGATATTAACTCCTTATCAGATATATCATTTGCAAATATCTTCTCCCAACTCAGGTTGCCTTTTCAATTTATTGATGAGTTCCTTCAGGAAAACTGACCAGTTACATGCAAAATCATTAAACTGGGCCATTTTCTTACACGATATACAAAAGTAAATTCAAAATGAATTAAAGACCTAAACATAAAACCTGGAACCATAAAATTCTTAGAAAAAGAAAAAAAGAATAGTAAACTCTTAAACATCAGCCTTAGGAATAGTTTTTTGGACCTATCTCCTCTGGCAAGGATGACAATAGCAAAAATAAATAATTATGACTGTATTAAACTAAAAATCTTTTGCACAGACTTTCCTTGTTTTTGATGACATTGATATTTTTAAGAAGTACTGGTCAGATATTTTCAGAATTGGTATTTGTTTGATGATTTTATCATGATTAGACCGGGAAAATGTGTTTTTAAGAAAAAAAATCACTATGATAAAGTGTCATTCTCATTACTTCATATCATATGTCTATGCTATTAACATGATTTAGTACTGTTGATGTGAACATTGGTCATTTGACTTAGGTAGTGTTAGTCAGATTTCTCCACAGTAATGTTACTTTCCCCCAACCCCCATTTCCATCCTGTGCACTTTGGAATACAGTCACTAGGAGCAGCCCAAACTCAAGAGGTAAGAAGTTATGTTCTATCGCCTTGAGTGTAAAGTATCTCATAAATTATTTGGAATTAATCTGTATAAAAGATGTGTCTATTATTCTGACTCACATATTTATCAATCATTTATTTTTCTCAATAAGGAATCATGGGTATTTATTTCATATTTTGGGTAAACTATTTTCTTGCTCAAATTATTCTAGCTTTGGCAGTTAGCTCATGTGTCCTTTTTACATAGTCTCATGGTTTTGTTTTTTGAGTACTCATTTCTTTCTGGCATTACAAGACTCTCCACACTCACTTTTACATTCTGCATTTTAGTCCTAGAATCAGCTAGATCTCTAAAGAGATACTTTTATTGGAGAATGGTATGAGAAACTAAGACCTAGGTGGTGGTCAAACTTATTATTTTTAAAATGAAATCTATTTTTTTTTGCATTACTAGGATTGCTTAAATAATTCTCTATGCATCTTTAAAGATGTACAATTAAATAAATATGTGCTAAGTCTTACCTAACCAAACATTAGAAAACAGTGCATATTTAATGATTTTTACATATATATATCAGAAAATTATTTAAAATTATAATTAAACACTTGATTATTAATTTCTGGCAGGTGATATGGTATTCCTGACTTACTTCATTAAATCTACATTCAGATCCATGAGGTAAGTATATTCTTATATCTAACAGATAAGAGAACTATAATTTCATGAGTTTATAATAGATATAAAATACTTGAAATTTGTCAGCAGTTATGTTTTTTAATTAATAGGAAGATCTAAGAAAATTAGGTACAACATTTGAAAATATCTAAATTGATTGTATTTAGTTGAACATTGTAATAGTTACTCTTATGTGGCAACCTGACTGGGCCACAGGGTGCCCAGATTAAACAGTATTTCCAGGTGTGTCTATGAGGGTGTTTCCTGATGATATGAGCATTTGGATCAGTAGACTCAGTAAAGTAGACTGCCCTTCCCAAACTGGGCAGGCATCAGCCAATCTGTTGAGGGCTTGAATAGCACAAAAACTAAAGAAAGGGAGGACTTGCTCCTTTTCTGCTTACCTGCTGAGCTGAGATGCTGTTTTCTCTTTTCTTGGACTGGGATTTATACCATCCTCTTCCCTGGTTCTAATGCTTTTGGATTCAAGACTAAAATTACACAAATGGCTCTCCGAGGTCTCTGGCTTGCAGACAGATCATGAAACTTCTCAACCTCCATAATTGTCTGAGCCAATTCTCATAATGAATTGCCATAATACACAGATAGGTATAGATATATAGATATATCTCCCATTGGTTCTGTTTCTTTGGAGGACACTAGCTAATTTAGTTTTCAAATTCATAGCTTAGGAAAAGATACTAAATCCAAGGAAGCATCCAGATTTACTTTTCATATATTGGTCTGCACAATAATTTACAAATAATGATTAGTTTAGTAAAAGGAAAGAAAGAAAGAAAGGAAGGAAGGAAGGAAGGAAGGAAGAAAAAAACCTGACAATTTCTTGAGAAACTGAAAGAACAGGAAAAAAATATTTAAAATATAACATGATAGACTGGTAATAAATTCCTTACTTTTCATTTTATCATTTGGTTGTATCAGTGGCTTTTCCAATAGAAAAGTAAGAAACTCATCTATTTCAGTGAATGTATAAACAAAGCTCATTTCACTTTAGTTTCTGCCTAAGGGGTAATTTCTTGGTCACTTTAGAAGCGGACTTTAAGAAAATGAAGGACTAATAATGTTGGAAGACTGAAATGAGTTCAGATAAGAGACAGAAATGCTTTTTAAAGTTAATTATGTTTGCTTTACCTTTTCTCTTGGTGTTCATTACCTTTAAATGGAGCCACACAATGGCAGAAGTAATTACCAGGTTGGTCAATGCAGGTAGCGCCATTCTTGCATGGATGTGAAGAACACAAATCTGTATTTATTTTATATATTGAAACTTTGAAAAAATAATAAGATTTTAAGTTTTAATAAGGCAACTAGGTGTCAGGTTATAATTCTTAAATTCCCCCAAACCTTTTTTTTTTTTTTCAGACTTTTTTTTTTTTTTAAAGATTTTATTTATTTATTTGATAGACAGAAATCACAAGTAGGCAGAGAGGAAGAGAGAGAGGAGGAAGCAGGCTGTCCGCAGAGCAGAGAGCCCGATGCGGGGCTCGATCCCACGATCCCGGGATCATGACCTGAGCCGAAGGCAGCGGCTTTAACCCACTGAGCCACCCAGGTGCCCCTCCCCCAAATCTTTTAATCCATTTGGGGTGATACCTGAGACTCAACTCCTCAGATAAAAAATACCACATATATTAATGTCAGAATCCATTCATTTCACCTTACTACAAACTGCAACAACTTCTCTTGGAATTACTAAATGCAGACTAATCTCCTCTGAATTGGTGGGCATTCAAAGTCTGCTTAGATGTGAAATAATTTATCTTCTACTTTGGATTCTAGAGACAGAATAGATGTTTCACGTTACTGGGATACAAATCAAATGTTAATTTAAGGAAAATAAAAAGGAACAAAAAGGAAATACTAGTGAATCAATAGCATCCTGATGTATGTCCTCCAGGGCTAAATGTTTTTACAAGGCAGAGTTGTCAAATGTTACTTACCAATAAAGCCAGGGGGGTACAAGTATTTTAATTTATCTATGAACTCTGTAGATGTAGTGTTATGGAGGCAGGGTGATGAATCACATTTCTTTTTATTAATTTCACAAAGCAGGTCTATATGGAAAGAAAATAAATCAGAAGTATTCATCTACTATATAGTTTTAACATTTCCTTTTTCTTTTTTCTTTTAAGTAATCTCTATGCCTAAATTGGGACTCAAACTCACAATCCCAAGATCAAAAGTTGTATGATCTATGGAATAAGCCAGCCAGGGACCCCTTAACATTTTCTTAACTGGTTCTGCAGTGCAGATTTCCCATGCATGTTTCACTTGGAGCTGTGTTTCTAAAGCTGACTTTCATATTCTGTCACTTGGATTGTTTGTTATTTGCAAAGCATTGAAAATATAGCCTAAGCTGATTCTGAATTGATTCTTAACTTTTTAATTTTTTTTTTTTTTTTTTTTTTTTTTTTTGTCAGAGAGAGAGTGCACACAAGCAGGCAGAGTGGCAGGGAGAGGCAGATAGAGAAGCAGGCTCCCCGCTGAGCAAGGAGCCCGATGTGGGACTCGATCCCAGGACCCTGGGATCACGACCTGAGCCGAAGGCAGTGGCCTAACCCACTGAGCCACCCAGGTGCCCCTGATTCTTAACTTTTTTTGATAGCTAATTTTTTTTTTGCCAATTTTGAATAAGAACAGAAAAATTGGCTTTGACACATAACACATGATATTAGCAAGTTAGAAGAATGGAACTCTTTCTGATCTTAAATGTTTTTCTCTAAAATGGTGAAATGAATCTGGGCTGGAGGAAAATTATGGTAATAGATAACTAAATAGGAAAGAGCATATCTAACTAAATAGAAAATCTATTTGTATTAGTATGATCACTAACAAAATATTAAGTGAAAATGTGGCATTAGAATATCAAGTTAACTCAGGAAAAAATGAAAATTAAAAATAATAATGAGTGAATAAATACTTTGTTTAAACCTTAAAATTATTATTTTTTGGTAATTTTCCTTATGAATCAACTTTGTGAGAAGAAAAATGGCACATTTAAAAACCTTAGTTTATTCCTAATAGTGAGGGATGTGCCAAAATTCACTTCAAAAGACCTTGTTTTTGCTCTATGTCATACAATTTTAAGAAATAATCTTGTTTTTGTTTATGATAAACAGTACATTAATTTTTAATAAGTGACCACACAGATGTGAAGATGGTCATTCTTAAGGTTAACCACATAAAACCAGTTTCTCAGTTTTAATAGGGGGAAAAAAAACAGTTGTTTCATTGTGGTTTTCAAAACAAGTAAGACTTTCTTATTGCTTAAAGTTTATGCAGTGCTTTATTTTTGAAACAATAATTCACATAAAGTAGAATTAGAAACTGTTTTGGGGGGCATCTGGGTGGCTCAGTGGGTTAAAACCTCTGCCTTCAGCTCAGGTCATGATCTCAGGGTCATGGGATTGAGGCCTGCATCAGGCTCTCTGCTCAGCGGGAAGCCTGCTTCCTCCTCTCTCTCTCTGCCTGCCTCTCTGCCTACTTGTGATCTCTCTCTGTCAAATAAATAAATAAAATCTTAAAAAAAAAAAAAAGAAACAGTTTTGGGAAGATAGATTTTGGACAATATTTTGGCTTGTAACGATGGCAGTTTGATAGTATTTGCTTGCATATAAAGTACTGAGAGTCTCACTACTTTTTCCAATCTTGGAAAAACAAAGGTCTATCAAGAGTGTCCTCTTAATGTAAAAAATCATAAATATTTAAAAACATAAACAGCTCTTTATCAAAATAACGGATATATATTGACAAGGGCTATTGTAGGAGTTACCAGAGTAACAGAATGAAATATGGCATAAAAAGAAATATTAAAAGTTTTAATTATGAGTGTGATGGGGGAGCCTCTGGGAGATGTCATCAGTTAAGCCCCTGACTCTGGTTTAGGCTCAGGTTGTGATCTTAGGGTTGTGAGATCCAGCCCCACAGTGACCACTTCCATGCTCAGCATGGAATCTGCCTAAGATTCTCTTTCCCTCTCCTTCTGCCTCTCCCCCACTCACATGTGCATGCTCTTTCTCTCAAATGAATAATCTTAAAAAAATAATAAATATAAGTGTAATGAACTTATAGTTGATAAATCTAAAAAAATCCCAGTTTATTTACAAAAGTGAAGTATTTATTCAACACTGAATATATCTGTTTCTGTGATTATATGAAGATGTAGTAAAATAATCCAAGCAGATACTATATATTCAAATGTTCTCCTGGGAAAAGAAATTAATATGCATGTTTACTAGATGAATTGTATCTTCTAAAAATAAGGAGTTACTTCTACCTCAAATCAACCTTCAGGTATTAGTTTTGGTTAGCATGCGTGCCTACCTTGAAATCCATTCTGACACAGGCAGCTAAAGGTGCTGTAAAGATCAAACAAGTAATCCTTTTTGCACAGGCATCACTAAGGCACTCATCTACCTCAATCTCACAGTTATTATTTAGAAACAAGCAAATGATTCACTTCATTATAAATGTGTCACTGATACAACTTGCAACTAAGTCTAAGATTATGATCAGTGTATATGAGATTTACAACTTGTCTGCAAAAAATCGACACATTGCGTAATGCCATCAACTAGGTATTTACTCTTTCTGTTTTTGTTTTGATGTGACTACAACTGTGGCTTTATTCTTATCTCCGTGTACCTAGAATTCAAAATTTACATTACTTCCTTAAAATTAAACACATATGTGACTATTTATATATAATTGTACAATGCTAACCAAACTGACTTTGATGCCTCTCCTTCAAAAACAGTCCATTATATATATTTGGATCCTTTCTGCAGTTCTTTAAAAACAAACAAAAACTGGGGCACCTGGGTGGCTCAGTGTGTTAAAGCCTCTGCCTTCAGCTCAGGTCACGATCCCAGGACCCTGGGATTGAGCCCCACATCGCATCGGGCTTTCTGCTCAGCAGGGAGCCTGCTTCCACCTCTCTGTCTGCCTTTCTGCCTACTTGTGATCTCTCTCTGTCAAATAAATAAATAAAATCTTAAAAAAAAAAGGCAACAAAACAAAACAAAAATCGTAACTAAAACCTTCTCAGCTCCTTGTTTCTTTAAGTTACTGTTGGCTTGCAAATTGGCCCTTGTACATCGAAGGCAAGGAAAGACAGAAGAAAGACATCGAGCACTCCAGATTGGTAAGTGGTTAAGTTTAATAATAAGGGAACTTTTCTACAAGGCCTGCGTTGGGCTACCACAAAACCAGGAGATTTCTACATTTACCTTCCAGAATCTTAACTTTATTTATAGTCTATAACTTGGTTCAGTCATGTATTCAATCCTGATAATCTTAACAATATCTTCCTCTTTCAAGGTTATACCCTTAAAACAGCTCCCAGTGTGACAATAATGGGCAACATGTATTTATATATGTATTCTAAGGACAGAGGCAGGGGTAAGGAGCCTCCAAGCCCCCATATAACATGAGGGTCAATAAGCAGCCACATCCTCTCAATGATATCCCTCAACAATTACTATAAACTGAATTTATTTTCATATTCCCAAATTACTTTAAATAATTTCTAAGTAGAAAAATGTTTTTTGCAAAATTACTTAAGGAAAGAATACATAGTGGAATTTGTCTCTTATTTCTTTGCACTATTCATCCTCTGAACTCCCTTTTACATATGGATAATTAACTACTTAATAACTCTTTAATAAAAGTTAAAGACCATCTCTCAAAATAGAAGGTGAAAATCCAAGTTATATCTTTCTCAGTCATGCGTACTCCAAAATGTGGGTATGCAACCAAAAGCTAGCTAATATATCATGGACCCACTACAGAATTTGAAAGCAAGCTGGTGATGACAAGAAACAGGAATGGAGAACTCATTTGTTTTGCAGTTGGTAACATCAGAACAACCATAACAGGTTTCCATGGCCCTCCTAACAATATTGCTTCAGTGTTACCTAGTGTCACTGCTATCCATCTCTACTAACATTGTGATAATATACGATGTTTTCTTATCTACTTTCTAGACTCCATCTTATATGCCAACTTTCCACATCTGGTTCTAGAAGGTCCTACAGGTCCTACTTGTAATGCTCTTAAATAAACTCTAAATTAAATAATTTTCTTGTTAAACCACACTGAGTATATTTCTAATACCCACAGTGAATAGCTCTGTTACCGGTATGCACAACAATTTGTTTTTGCCATTATTATTAAATATTTATATTTCAATTTTACATATAAATCAATCAGGGAAAAAACTAAAAAGAGTTTTCAGATATCTGTAGTAAATATCACTAATGTTAATAAATCATTAATGCTAATCTATATTTCATGTCTTCCATTTTCAGGGGCAAAGAAGGTCATAACCACCAGCCTTTGAAGTTAGGGATATTATTTATACTTTCTTTTTCTGTCTTTGCCTGGTTTTGCATTCTGGATAATAGTGACTTCACTGAATTTCTCAGAAAGTTTTAATATTCTTCTCCTTATAGAAAGAACTCTACAGAGGACATAGAGAAAAGGGAATTCTTGTGTACTGTTGATGGGACTGCAAATTGGTGCAAAATTTCAGGAAGCAGTATGGAGTTTCCTCAAAATTTAAAAAAGAAACCAAAACATATTGTTCAGGAGTTCTACTACTAAGCATTTACCCCCCAAAAAGAGAATGCTAATTCCAAAAGATATATGCACTTTTATGTTTACTGAAGCATTATTTATAATAATCAAGATATGGATGCAACCACATGTCCACTGATAGATGAGTGAATACAGATGTAGTATCTATCATCTATCTATCTATCATCTATCTATCTCTCTATCATCTATCATCTATCTATCATCTATAGATCTACCATGAAATATTACACAGCCATAAAATATGATGAGATATTATCACTTGGAACTACATGAATGGACCTAGAGTATATTATGCTAAGGGAAATAAGTCAGACAAAAAATAGTACTTCTTTTCCAAAACATCATTTATATGTGGAATTAAAACAAACAAACAAATGAACAAACAAACAAATAACCAGAAACAGACTCATAAATACAGAGACAAACTGGTGGTTGCCAGAGAGGAGAGAGACAGGGAATGAACTAGGTAAAGGGGATTAAAAGGTATAAAACTTCCAGTTATAAAATAAAGAAGTCACAAAGATGAAAATTACAGTATAGGGAACGTAGTCAATGATATTGTAATAATTTTGAATGGTGACAGATGGTAACTATACTTTTCACAGCATGGCACAGTGTATAGATCTGTCAAATCCCTGTTGTGCACCTGAAACTAATATAACATTCTATGTCAACTATAGCTCAATAATAAATAAAAAAAGAAAGAGTTGTATATAGTTGACATTATTAATTGCTTAAATATTTGATAGAATTCACTGGTGCAACCATCTGGCCAGTGTTTTTCTTCAGGGTAAATTATTCAATTGTAACTCAATTTTGTTACTTGTTATTTGTTCATTTTTTAAAATTTCTAATTAAGTTTTGTGTTTTTGTGCCTTTCTAGGAATTTTTATAGTCACTCTATGTTTTCTAGTTTGTTAGCATGCAGTTGTTCATAATAATTCCCATGACCTTTTAAAATTTCTATAGTGTTATAATGAAGCCCCTTCTTCTATTCCTGGTATTGACAAAGTGTGTGTGTGTGTCTGTTTTCTTAGTCAAACTAAAGATTTATCAATTTGTAGTCTTTTTAAAAAAACAGATTTTTGTGTGGTTGATTCCTCCTATTTTCTATTTTATTGATTTCTAATTCAATCTTTGTTGTTTTCCTCTTTAGCTTACTTTGGATTTAATTGCTTTTCTTTTTCAAGCTTGCTGAGATGCAAGTTTAGATTACTTACTTTAGATACTTTTTTCTAATATAAGCATTGAAGCCCATAGAATTATATCTAAGCACTTCTTTAACATATATTTTGATTTTCTGTATTTATTTCCATTCCATTCAAAAAAGTTTTCAGATATCAGCTATCATATTTCTTTGTGTAATTTATATGTAGGTTAATTTCCCAAATATCTTTCTGTGGTTAAGTTTTAATTAATTCTATTGTGGTCTTTTTAAACCTAATATATTGTCCGTTGGAGAATGTTCTATGCGTTTAAAATGAATATAGAGTCTGCCATTCTGCTGTAGAAGGGTGGAGTTTTCTACAAATGCCAGTTAGACCTGCTGGTTGATGTTAACTCGTCAATATATTAGCTGATTTTTCATCTAGTTGTTATATTATTGTGATGAAGTTATTGAAATCTCCAACTATACTTGTCAATTAATGTATTTATCTTTTGAATGTTTCATTTTTGGTTAGTGCATACTGGAGCTCTGTTGATAGATATGTATATATTTATGGTTGTTATATCTTTCTGATGTATTGATCCTTTGCCATCATGAAGTTTTGCTATTTGTGTCTGTAATATTTCTTGTCTTAAAGTGTATTTTGTGGAATATTAAGAAAGCTCCTCTGGCTCTCTTATGTTTACTCTTCATATGATATCTTTTAAACATCATTTAAGTTTTAGCCTATTTGAGTCTTTGAATATGAGCATATAATGTTGCTTTTTTTTTTTTTAATTCAGTCTGACACTTAGTCTTGTGATTAGAGTGGGCTCCAATCTTAGTTTAACAGACAAAATCTTCAAAGCAGATGTTATAAATATGTTCAAAGAATTAAATAAAACTATATTTAAAAATTAAATTAAAATATGATGAAAAGTACACAGGAAGTATGAAATTCCAATAGAGAAGAACTATAAAATAAATAATTAAATAATTAAATAATTAAAAATAAATTCTAACAGGGCTTAATGGCAGATATTAGATGACTAAAGAAGGTCTTAGAATTCTAAAGCAGATCAATAGAAATTACATATACGAGCCAGTTCACTAGGACCAACTGAAACACTAAGTAATCTCATAACAGTTAACTTCGTTACTAAATCATTGGCCTTTTTTGCATAACATGAAGTTGGGTTTTAATCATATTTCTAGGTCCCCACTTCTATCCCCATTGACATATATTGTTCTTTGTCTTTCTCCATCTATCCTATTGGATTTTTCCAAGGATTGACTATTTTTTCTCCTGTTTTTCCTTTCTGTGTCCTTTGATTTTAAGGCTTTTCATGTGCTCCTATAAACATGTTCTCTACATCCTGATTCTCACTTTTGACAATTCCTAGTACATATTTCAAACCTAACTCTGGTCATATCGTTATCTCAAATTAAACAACTCAAGACACTAAATCCTCCTCCAATCAAAATGTTATCAGTGATAAAATAATTCATATCTTCAGCAATAGTTTACTGGGTAGTTTACTGAATTCTCCTTAGGATTCCTTTTGGATTAATTATTCTATGTATGCTAATTAGGAAATGGATGTATATAGGTAAATACAACACATACTAGTAAATTTTATTTGCAGAGAAAACTTCTTTATGTGAAAATCTATTTACTGCAATTGTTTTGCATGTTATTGTCATGTTCTGCATTATACCCTTTAGCAGGAGTCATATCTATAATTTAAAATATTTAGCAAAATAACAGGAGTGTAAGTCTTATTTAGAGACAAATGAGACATAAGTTATTATTTAGGAGCCTAATATATGTAAGAATAAAAGATCTACATCTAGTTTTATTGCTTCAAAATCTCAGAACATCAAGGATAAAAGGAAAACTTGAAGTGTTTCTGGAAATAAAATTACTTGGAATAATGAAATAATAAAATAATCCTCTTCCTCAAATATTCTCAAGAAGTTACTTTAGGATGTGCTTCTAGGAATGGGGTGCCTGGGTGGCTTTGTCAGTTAAGAAACCCCCTCTTGATTTTGTTCAGGTAATGCATGATCTCAGGGTGATGGGATCCAGCTGTGTTGGACTCTGCACTCAGTGGGGAGTCTGCTTCTCTCCTTCCTCTCCCTGTGTCCCTCTGCATGCATTCTCTCTCTCTCTTCTCCCCCCTTCTCTCTCTCAAATAAATAAATGTTAAAAAAAAAATGTGCTCCTAGGGAAAAAAGAGAAATGGTATACAAAAATATTCATTTAATTCAGGAATACCGTGACAAGTTATCCTATGATAACAGCTGGGAAGAATCATTGTCTAAATTAATGAATGCTGAAGAAACTCTTTAGTCAATGATAGTTTTGTGGATCCATTCTACATATAAAGTGGACATAAAGCTGTATACCACATGTAAAACTTAAATAAGAAGAAATTAATTCTTTAAATACAGATAAAGACGTCAATGAGAAATTTGAGCAGAAATATAAAAGTGTATAAAGAATGCGATGGTCTGAATCAATTAAATTTGATCTGAGCTAAACAGATTTAGTGTAAAATAAACTATTAGATTTCAAGGCTAGAAATACTGTCCTTCAAATGGACTTGGATTGCAACATAGGAAACTTCAGAAAACAGATGTAATTCTAACACCACTTCATCAACGAAGAATATTTATATATGCATAATAATATAAAAGTGATTTGTTTTCAACTTTTAAACTCGACGTTTAAACAAAGCATAGCTACAGTTTTAATGTATTCAAACAATGATAATGAAAACAAAAAAGAAAGTGATGGAATTTGGTAAGTGGAAAGGGTTAAATGGGAAAGAGACAAGTAAGAGCACCAATATCATTAATTTTAATAAAAGTCAGGATGGGACATCTGAATTTGATTAGAAATAAAAGTGTGAACACGAGAACTAAAAATAATAACACCTATCAAGAAAAAGTTGGAGAGAAAAGGTGGTTCAGAGAATTAATGAGAAGATTCATCTTTCAGAATGGAGAACCAGTTAATTAACATGCATAATAAATTCACAAAACTCAAAAGAGCAAATAAATTTTTGAATGAGCAAATAAGGCATAATAGAATAAAATAAGGAACTATTTAAACATTTTTGTCTGTTTAGCAAACTTAAAAGTAGAGAATCTGTTTTTTTTTTATCAGAAGTTGTTTTAATTATTTACCATGTTTAGTGCTCAAATTTGTTTTAAATTTGTTTTTTGCTTGTTTTTAAAAATTGTAACCATTTCAATAACATTTTGTGAAAATATCTCCTTTCTCATGAAATAATTTAATTTAAATGGATACATATATGAAGCGTTAGTGTGAAGTTAGTAAAAATGACTAGTTCTATGACTATCATTAAGTAAGCTCAGATACATCATTCTCACTTTTATAATCAATACAACAGAAATTAAACCTCAATTTAACTTGTGCTATATATAAAGTTTTCAGTGTTGTCTTCAGCCACGATTCATATAACATCAATCTGTGATTCTTCAATTATGCAAAAGAGATTTTGTAGCTAATTCTAAAAAAAAAAAAAAATTACCATATTTATTTTATTTTATTTTTTTAATTTACTTGATAGACAGAAATCACAAGTAGGCAGAGAAGCAGGCAGAGAGAGAGGAGGAAGCAGGCTCCCCACCGAGCAGAGAGCCCAATGCGGGGCTCGATCCCAGGACCCTGAGATCATGACCTGAGCCAAAGGCAGAGGCCCAACCCACTGAGCCACCTAGGTGTCCCTACCATATTTTGAAAATTTATAATCAGTACCTCTACTTGAATAATATATTTTAATAAGATAATAGTGGTTTTCTACAAAAATAAAGAACCATATAGGAGCAGAAATATGGATTTAACAAGAAAAAAATAAATACAAAGAAAAATAAATTCCTTTATGAAAAGTTAAAAGCTGATGAATTGTGAAATATCCTTATCAATCTCTTGCAAATTTTATATATCTAATACCAAACTGTTTGAAAATCTGAAGGTGGCATTTCTAGTCAACACAGTTATAGATCCAATAGCTTATGTGCCAAAACAAAGCATGATTTCCATTTTATGAAAAAAAGAAAAGACTTCTTCCTTTAACTGTGAAAAAATGTTTTATTGAAATTCTGTGCATCATTCTCTTGCTATGATTTTAGAAACAAGGGATTTTTCAGAGAAGTACTTGAAGTAATGTTCTCTAAAATTACCTATTTTAGGTATGGTTTATGTATCTCCAGATCAAACCAGCTGGGTCACAATTACACAGTGTTTACTATCTTTACATCTACTTACTTCTGTAATCCTGTAACAACCTTAGTAGGGAGGTACTGTTCTTATCTCTATTTTAAAGGTGTGGGATCTAGATAAATAGAGGTAATATAAACTTGCTTATGTCTCTCATCTGATAAGTGACAGCTGTAATTCAAATCCAAGCAATCTGCTGTCAGATTTCTTATTCTTTATACTAGATTCATTTTAACGGAACTCCTCACTCTGTAGAATCACCCCATGAATTTCTGATTTTTTTTGTGCCAATAGATTAATTCATTTGATTACCAAAAGACATGTGGCTTTCCCTTCATCTCCTGTTCTGGATATCTTTATCAAAATGTTGCCTATTGTAATGTCTCCTGTCAATGATTTTGAGTCCCTAAAATGTTAAGGAGACTTTTCAAAGTTAATTCTAAAAGCTGAGGCACAATTTCCAAAGCAAATCAGCCCAGGTTCCCTATAATCATACCACTAATCCATTTAGCTATCTGCCCACTCATTTGTGTGTGACAGCAGGTGAAGTAGGATACAGAAACTTAATGTTGTGGGTTTATAAAATTAATTCAAGAACATGGCTAAAAATCCACATCTTAAGGATTTTAGGTGGTCCACTAACTTGATCCTAGTATTTCTAGCACACAGTACAGAAGAAAACCTGGCCAGTTACATCATTAGCAGTGCTCATTACATAACAGTGCATTGTTGATTCAAGAATAATTGTTATTGATCCAAGGCCAGAAAGAAATGTCCTGAGAGGGTCCTCCTAAAGAGGATGTAGGCAACTTTTCTAAGACATCCTTGCAGGTGACACAAGATGAGTTTCATATAGCTGTTTCTTAAAGTTCCATCAACATAATCTTGTTTTTATGCATACTAAAGTTGAAACAAGTAAGCATTATCCCATAGGAATTTAGTACCTTGTTTCTTCTTAAGTATATTTAGAAATGGGTTATGGGATACTAAGGCACAGGTAAATTTAGATCTTCCCTAAAAGGTGTTTTTTTCCTCCAGTCCAATTTTTGATAAATGTTGCCTACAAATAAGTTTTAGACTATATTAATATATACTGGGGGAGCTGGTATCTTGCTTTCACTATAAAATCAAAACTCCATGTAGGGCACCTGGGTGGCTCAGTTGGTTGGGCAGCTGTCTTCAGCTCGGATCATGATCCCAGGGTCCTGGGATTGAGTCCTGTGTCAGGCTCTCTGCTCAGTGGGGAGCCTGCTTCTCCCTCTCCCTCTGCCTGCTGCTCTGCCTACTTGTGCTCTCTATCTCTGTCAAATAATAAATAACAATCTTAAAACAACAACAACAACAAAATATCATGCTTCAGCAAATAACTAAGTTTGCACAGGTATTCAGAACAGGATGATGTAATTTTGTGGAAACTGAAAAGCCTATTGTTGAAGCAAAAGTTTCACCAAAGTTAAACAAGCAAGAAAAACTTGATTCAAGGCTATTGTAATTAAGAAGAGAGGTCTGAACTCAGTCTGAACTTGGCGACACTGTCACAAAGGATGAGAGTGTTTTTAAGAACTATCACCGATGATCATAACCTATATGTGCTTGCTAATTGGCCTTTCACAAAAGAAAACTTTCTCAATCTTCAGGACAGGAAGCAATTTGGGTGAAGTACTCTAAGAAAAGGTAGAAGAGGGACCTCTATGATAAAGCCACTTAGGTTCTATAGAGGAATGGAGTGAGAAGAAAGGCAAGAAGGCAGGAAGAAGACCATCTACACTATGCTCAAACTACAAGAAATCTGAAGGCTATCTTGGCCTTATTTGTCTTAGGTCTTGGGACTGATAAGACACTGTATGAGAATTCCTACAATCCTGGAGTACCCAAAGAGTAGAAGGAAATAATAAAATAGTAATTTATATTCTTAACCTGGCATTCTTCTCACATTCTGGTGAAGTCTGAGAAACATGAGTCTGTTTCATTTCCACACTTAGTGAACTAGAACACCACATTCTTCCTCAGGTTATGATTCCTAAATATGTCTCTGAGCTGTCTGATCCCAGTTATCTCCAATCAAACCCAAAGCTATACTGCTACCAGTCTATATTACTAAAAGACAAATTCAATGGAATTTCACCCTCCAACTGATCCCCACTCCTCATGCATATTTTGAAGCTCATCATTAATGCAGTCCTAACTCATGAAGAAAGGGCATTTATCATCTCAGAATATCCCAAGTGTTTGACAGGATACTTAGCAGTAGGCAGCTACTGCTGCTTCTGCTGCTGCTTGTCCTTCTCCTTCTCCTTCCCCTTTACTTTCCCCTTCCCCTTCCTCTCCTTCTCCTTCTCCTTCCCCTTCCCCTTCCTCCTCCTCCTCCTCCTCGTCTTCTTCTTCTTCTTCTTCTTCTTCTTCTCCTCCTCCTCCTCCTCTTCCTCCTCCTCCTTCTTAAATTTGATACTTTAGTTTTAAAATTCATGCAGATCTTGGATTTTACAATCATGTTTAATCCTTGTTAAGATATAGATTATTCTATAGCATAGTACATATAAATGTGTATGGAAACTTGACAAGATGATACTTCGGTTATTCTCGAGACTTTCATAAAGCCTTACATACATCCCCTAGGGTATAGTACTCTAGCCTGAGAAGTATAGACTTAGAGAACAGGTAAAAAGCTCCAAGTGTAGTCCCTATAGAAACATCAAAACCTACAACTGGCCTACCTTCTAGGTAGTATCTCTTTTATCCTGCCCTTTTTCTCATGCAACCTCTCCTCTAAATAAGCAATACCAACAACTTTTAAAATGCCTGTGATTTTGCCTGGTTCCTTTTAAAAATTTTGATGAAAAGTCATCTCAGGGAGCCTCTGCCTAGTTTTTCCAGGTACAGGCCATTTCCACCTTCTGTATTATTTACACCTTCCTCTGTAGGCAGTTGCTTACGTATCTGTCTCATCCTTAAAAATGTAGGTTTATAAAAATCGTATATCTCCATCCTGGCATCTCTGGCACTTGAAATAGCTACTGACACATACTGGTGCTCAAAAAATATTTGTTAAATGAATGAAAAGTTGAATGTACATAAATGGCAATGGTAGGGTATTTCTAAAGGGCAGATAATCATTTCAAATACTGTTTAGGACAATTCATTAATAAGACACTAAAATTCTAAGTGATATAATGAATATCATAAAGTTTGTCAGAAATAAAACTTATGATTGACTCTTTCCAATGTCTGATTATGTTCCACATGATTTGACAACAATAAGTGCATTTAAGGGGTGCATGTATACGACTTTAGAGATTCGTTGCAAAAATGTAGATAGAATTTAAATGAGATTTCTAATTTGATTCAGTGAGCAGTGATAAAGTCTCCACTTGTTCAAGGAAATAAATTATTAAGCATAACCAGTTTGAATACATTCAATAAAATAGTATCTGTGCATCCTTCTAGGTTGTGAGTTTTGGATATACACATTGAATAATCAAGAAGATTTTATTTATTTATTTGACAGACAGAGATCACAAGTAGGCAGAGAGGCAGGCAGAGAGAGAGGAAGGGAAGCAGGCTCACCGCAGAGCAGAGAGCCCGATGTGGGGCTCGATCCCAGAACCCTGGGATCATGACCTGAGCTGAAGGCAGAGGCTTTAACCCACTGAGCCACCCAGGCCCCAAGAATTCTATATCTTACTTTAAAATAAGTTTCAGATGTTAATTTCTAAATAATCTTAATTTTCTTTTCTTATGTATTTCCAGGTCTGTATTTCAATTCTGGCTAAAACACACACAGATTCAAATTAGTTTTCCTTTTCTATGTTTCACTAGCTCTTTATCTGTTTTCTTGATATTTTCTTCAGCCCAGTTTATTCATTTGTTTCTTCCACATGGGCTAAAGAAGACTGTGATAGGTTTCTCTTCACAGAAACCATAAAGTAGAAATGATCCAGTGACCAAAAGCTATCCTAAAAACCAGATTCCTGTGTCATACATAGTATCTCCAATATTCTATACTTTCTTTACTCTGTCTCTTCAGTTTCTTCATTACCCTTACCTTCTGTGATTTGCCTAAATGCTAAGTTTTTCCCATCTTCTCCTGTCTAGTGATTGTTGCTATCCTTTTTTATTTATTCATTCTTACATTTAAGTATACATTCTTTCACCTACCATTGCCAGTTCACTTAAGTAAAACTATCATTTGATTTATAGAAAACATCAACCAGGGGCACCTGGGTGGCTCAGTGGGTTAAGTCTCTGCCTTTAGCTCAGGTCATGATCTCAGGGTCCTGGGATCAAGCCCCTGGTCGGGCTCTCTGCTTTGCAGGGAGCCTGCTTCCTCCTCTCTCTCTGCCTGCCTCTCTGCCTACTTGTGAGCTCTCTCTGTCAAACAAATAAATAAAATCTTAAAAAAAAAAAGAAAAGAAAAGAAAACATCAACCATTCCACAACTTCCACATAACAGAGTCCTGAGCAAAATCTCCAGTCCTAACTGAAACTGTAAGATTGAACAATTTGTTATCAGTCGACACCACCATCTGAATATCTATTAATCACTTCAAATTCAAAGTGGGCAAAAACAAAACTCTCAGCAGCTCTAACTTCATTCTTCCTTATTAACTATGGTAAACTGCAAAACCTAAGTGTTATTTATTCCTCTTTACTTTCACTGAATTTACCAGCAAGTCCTGGCAACTTTACTTCTAAAAATAACTCAAATCTGTCTATTTATCTCTATTGCGGCTGCAAAAGTTCAAGTCTATCATAATTACCTCTCTCCCTGGTGAGAATTCTAATTATTTTAACTATAATAGTAAATATTCACCCTCAGTTTACTATGGTCTGCATTCACATCCAGAGTGATTTTTTTCAAATAGAGTATAATTATGATATATAAATCCAGTCTGACAGCTTGTGGCAGCACTTCAAATAAAATACAACTTCATTGCCTTCTATGATGTGGTCCCTAACAACTTTTCAGCCCACAGCTCATACTATTTCTTTCTTGTTCACTTAGTTCCCAGACATACTGTACTTGTTAAGGTTCCTAACACACCTAACTCATTTTTTTTTCCCTGAGGGTCTTGTACTAGCAGCCCTCTAAACCTAGAATGTTCTTCTCATGGGGTTAACTCTTTCTCATTCAGATTTTGGTATAAATGGAAACTCCTTGAAGATGTTTACCCTGACTATACAGTCACTCTCTCACATCACCTTACTTTATTTTGCCTTGTAGAAATTATTATTATACACACACACACATATAGATGTGTGTGTATGTGTTTCTTGCTTTTATTAATTTGTTTTTTTCTCCCAGTGGAAAGTTAGCTACATAAGAGCAAGGATCTTGTCTGTCCTGCTGTTAGCTGTTTCCCCATCAACAAAACAAAACAATGTTTCCTACAAAGTTGGACTACATAAAATATTTTAAGTGAATTAATGAATTCAGGAAGTCAGTCCGTTATTTAGTACATAGAAATATATAGAAATACAACTGTGTGATTATATATATATATGCACAAATATATATCATATATGATATATACACAAATATATATCATATGATATATGGAATATGTATGATATATATATATCAAGGAAAATTTTAGAATAAGAACTTCATTTATTTTAGAATATAATTTTTCTGAAATTATACATAAATTACTTTTAAGCCTCAGAAAAAATAATAATAGAATTATCAATCTATTCATTAATTATTACTTTAGAGGCTGAAATTTCTGTTTATTCTACTAAATATTTTTGATCAGTGTCAAATTCCTTTTTATATGTATTTGGCTTTGTGTATGATTAATAAATTTTTTTTAAAAACTATATATATTATAAATGAATATCTCACTGTATAGCATGGTATGTTAGGTTTCTTAAGTAGAAAAGTGGGAATTAAGGCACTGAGTACTGCTTCTGTACTTCTGGTGATACTGGAGTATAGAGTCTGGCCAGGAAGGTAGGGAAAAGGGTCCTTTAATTTCAAATTAAGTCAAGACTGTAGCTCTTTCATTATAGCCCAGATGGGAGCTGATGGCCAAGAAATGTGATCTAAGGGCCTAGGAGAAAATCAATACTTCCACCAGTGATGGATTTAAATGAGGAAGAGACCTACAGTTAAAGTAAATATATTTTCTCTTCCACTCCTCATTTCCACTTAGAGTAACCTTGCTTTAAAACTCTTGGCCTTTTTTCCTTTGTATTATACCTCCTCACAAATATGCAATGAGTTTCTGGGGTGGTGGAAAACAGCCTCCATTCAAAGATTTCAGAGTAAGTGGAGCTAATCTTTCAAAGGTCCAATTTGCAGGAAAATTGATCACTGTGTCTGACAGTACTGGTAGGAGGCAGCAACCTACAAACCTGGCTCTGCAGTCTGGATATACCCATTTGGATTCGATACAAAGATATATCTTATCACTGCTAAATTTAATACTTTGATTCCTGTTGGATGGATGTGTTTTTATTATCCATTAGTTAAAGCTCACACATGAAAGAAAAATGCTATTTATTGGTTCAAACACTCACAGATCCAGTAGAATTAAGGGTGGTATGTTTATCTATAACACCAGGAATTTACTTTCCCTCTATTCCTTCTACAGTATTATAGTTTAGGACAGTTATAGATTCTATTAGGTGTCTGGAAAAATTGTATATTAGGGCCTTGAACTGAAAGCTAAGTACCTTGATCCTGGAACAAGGTGAGATTAGACAAAGGTTGCTGCTTAATTTTGATGTTCACATGCAGATGTGGCCACAAAGTCCAGTCACAAGACACGGAAGCAACAGGTTGACTTGAGACTTAATTCCTTATGTGAATAAATCCCCCAAAGTCCTAGTTCTAGTTCTCCCTAACCAAAAGTCTCCACATACTAAGCCTGCAGGTGTCTAATAACTGATGGGCAGTAATGTATACAACAGGTGTAAACAAATGGGCCTGCATGAAAAATTTGGAGTGACACAATCAGATCATCACAGGGACTCTCTTAAGAACTGAAAATACACTCACAACTTTTATTGACTAAAAATATTTCTTTCACAGATTATAAACTGTTGATTGGTTTGTACTGATTAAACCTTTCATTTTACTCCTGAAAATTAAATCATAGGATATACTTCTTAAAAATTATTTACCCAAGAAAGCAAAAAGTTAAATGAAAAGATTCAAAGTCAGATTTATCGTGATTCTTTTGTACAGTTTTGGCAGCATTTTAGAACTAGTACTTGGCCTAATAAACTCATGCTTTTGACAATATACAGAAAAATATAAATCACATAGTTTAGTTTTCAATCCCAACTTTGCCTAGATTTCCCCCCATTGCTATAAGGACAAATCCCCTAAATATCAGTGCACTTGCTCTTTGGGATATTTAAAGATATATACCATTTAATGACATTAGTGCAAAACAAACTTTTTGGCTACCTTTAGTTTTTGTTACAGAACCTCAGTTGAATTAATTCAATAACAACCAAAAAAATAAATAAATGAAGTGGCTAAGGGCACTGTTTTTTATTGGTGACAGGGCATTTTAAAACCATGGAATCTTAACTTGGGTTAATGCCAAGTCTTTTTATCCTTGATCTCTCAGAGGATTCTCATAATTAATGGATGGCTAATGAAATAATCTATTTCTTAATAAATATTAATAATTTTCACTATCTAAACAGAAATATTATTAGAACTCAGATGAAGTTGGTGAAATTATGTAAATTTATTAAAGCTGTGAGACACATAAATGTTAGAAATTATCTCTGATTGTACCTTTAGCAATTTCAAACCTATTTTCAGGTCATGAACAATTGATAATAACAAGATTACTCTTGGTAATTATACACTTGCAGATTTCTTAATAGTCTATCAGGTGGTATAACAATATGGAAACCCATTTTCCTATAATGCTTGGTCTCAGAAATGAATACTTTTTTTCTGTATAATGAAGCAGGAGTTTATTAGGCATGTCATCAGAGATGAAAGGAAAAGTACAACAGACCTATTTCATGGTACAGTAGACTTTATATTTGAAAGCACTTCAGAAAGGCGATATTAGATTTACAGAAATAATCTTGTTTCAGTTTTTAGTCAAAATTACAACACATTCAAAAGTCTGAGTATAAATTGATTCAAGCTTGAATTCATCAGGGAAGCTATCTAAATTAGTTAGATTGTATGCTTTCAAATCAGTTCCTTTCTTAGTAGACACTTGCTAATCATATACTAATCTCACTCCAGTGAAAGTATTTATTCATTCTCAAATAGTTATACATAGTACTATGAGGATACTAATGAGATACTGTGCATGCAACAGTTGAGAGATGGACTATGTCATATCTGCTTAATCCTGGAGGAATAGCAAATGGGATGGGTCATTCAAATATGGTAAGTCATACTTAGCACATGGAACTCTTATTCTTGATAGGACATAGCACAGAAAGTTAGTGGTCTATTTCCTAATTCTACTTTAAATACTTTATGAAAATGGCCTTGTTAGAAAGAAAATGGCAACTTATTTCTCAATAATTAAGGTATCTACTTCTATCACCACTAATCCTAATGATCTGTGTCTACTGGATTAGAGTGAAGGAGGAAAGATAAGCAGAGAGAAAATTGAATATATAAAAAAAGGAAGAAAGAAATATATATAAAGAACTCAGATGGAAATTTCAATTTCTAAACTAACTCAAATATCCCAGCATATTATTTTTAAAATCAGGATTAAAATTTATATGTCTAAACCAAAAAGAGTTTACTACTCTGACTCCCTAGGACAGAGACTAAAGCGGGAAAATATCATCTTTATTGAAATCTAAGACGTCAGAGATTACTAAATGCACCAAAAATTGATAAACATACCGTCAGCCGTTGGGTGTTCTCTGGTATTAGAAATGATAGTATGTGAAAAAATGCAAAAATGTGCTTTAGATTGCATGAAATACTGTTGCAGTAAAAAATGAATGATTGTTATTCAGTTGTATCAATGAGGCAACAGAGAGGAGACAGAAATACTTTAGCAATTTTAAAAGGAAAAATTGAATGTAAAAGATTATCAACTAGTGAAAATGATTAACTACCAAGATGAGTAAAGGGATTTCTGAAGAATATTAGAATTAGAGCATTCCTATGTTCTATAATATCCACTATGATGTGTAACATACCCAGTTAGGTGGCCAAAGTAATGCAAGAGTACCAGGGCAGAGAGAAGACTCTCCTCTCCCAAAATTAGCATTTAAAAAAATATGTTACTACTTGGTTTTGATACTTTTAATATCTGGTGTTACATGTTATGGGATTAGTATAGATCCAACTAATAATTTAATTATCATTTCAGTAAAGCAGCTTAAAGATATGGCTGTTAATTCTACCACATGGTAGGAAGTTAACAGTGTGAAGGTAGTATTAAAAATCCTCAACTGTATTGCTGTTTCCTGTCCATTAATCTATATTCATGTAAAAATCATTGTATTTTTAAGTTTAATGGTAATTAATGACACTATGTACACTCTCATTGCTAACTTTTCTGATCCTCTTAGAACTTTTCCTGCTGTACTGAAGTGTTTAATGCCTGAGAGTCTTCCTTATTCAGTCCTAATTCTGTTAACTTGGGTAATGCCAACATTTATTTGGACCACTCATTACTTAGGTGCATGCATTTCCTCAACATTCTATTGTCCAGTGACCTTTACAACCAATTCACATCAGCTACACCCTCCCACAGATAAGCTGTGGCTATTGTCCTCACTATCACAATAAAGATATTCTGCAGATATGCTGTTTTTCAATTAATAATTTGCGATCTCCATCACCTATCCTTATTGCTCATTCTCAGTTTTTCCCACTATACTTTTACTTTGATTTCTAGATCTTTGTACCTTCTATCACTCCATAAAACCACTCTCTTATAAATATTTCAATTCCTTTGTGGTTTTCCTTAGTAATATTCACCAGGTAAAGTAAAGCTTGGTCAGAGCTTCCCAAGTGGTGTCAATGTGTCCACACATGGGTTTCAGGTTAGCCTAGATACTGAACCCTGTGTCCCATGGGCAGGTGGCAATTTCCAGATTAGCCACAGATTGTAGGCAGGCAATCTCTGGCTTCAAGTAGGTTTATCAGTGTATATCATGTGTCATAAGATGTTTCTGATTTTTACGTGCACCCAGCTGTAAAAAAAAAAATGTTGGTAAACACTGTCTTTAATCAATGCAATAATCTAATTTGCTTCTGCTAAATCTGCTAGTAAACCATATTCTCCAATATCTGTAAAATCTGATGCTGTTCATTGAATAGTTTAATGTTCAGATGAACACTGATGATGTTCATGAACCTTCTTAGACACCACAGTATACTTTTGAATTCCTCTATACTCTAACCTTTAATCTTGCTAACATAACACCCTTTCAAGAGATTACCTAACTTTGTACTCCTCAGAGAGAACAGCAATCACAGAACTCCATAAAACTCATAAATAAAAGTTTAATCTTCACATTTTACCACATTTGCTCCTTCCCCTACTGCCCCCTGCAACACACTCTTTTCTTTTTTTTTTTTTTCCCCCACTGATGGGTAATATTACTATTAAACATGTGGTTGTTAGCCTTTCCCACAGTTCTGGGGGCTCTTCCTCTATCATTTCTTCTCTTTTCTCTTGAATCTCTAAAATTTCCCTTTCATTGTTTACTCTTATCAGAACTTAAAAATGCTCAAAGGAAAACAAAGGAGAAAACTTCTGTTGTTCATCATCTTCCTATTTCATTTTCCTTCTTTTTTTTTTTTTTCTTTCCCTCTCTTTCTTGCCAACCTTCTTAAAAAATTAAGCTACACCCATTTCCTCATATGTACTCAATTTCAGTACTGGGACAAGTACAAGTAACTTCTGTTCCTTCTCTCTACAGAAATTGCTTTTTGCCTATGTCACAAGACCATTAAAGATAAATCCAATTTGTTATGTTTGAGTCCCCGTCTTAGACAATCTTGAAGTGGCATCTGTTAGTATAGATTTGAATCTCCTATTTTAGGTGAACACATCTTCTGGCTACAGTTCTTACTATTTCCTTTACCTAATGTGTCTTCCCAATGTAGTACCTCTTTTTCTACTCTCAGCTTAAATATTGCTATGACTCAGCTTCTTTCATGGGCACTCTTTCTCTTCTTAATCTGCATATATTCCCTGAGCAAACTCACATACTATTTGAATAAAATACTTTTATTCAATATAAATAAAAATACTTTATATTGTTTATAATAAAAATTTTTATAGGCAAATGACTTCCAAAGTATACATCCTCAGCCCAATTTTGCCTTCTGCAGTTCAAAATCCCCACTTAAAGATTTATTTACTTATTAGAGAGAGAGGAAGCATGCATGGGGGAGGGGCAGAGGGAGAGAATCCTCAAGCCAACTTCCTGCTGAGTGTGGAGCCAAACTCTGGGCTTGATCTCAGGACTCAGAGATAACTTGAGCTGAAGTCAAGAGTTGGAGATATAACTGACTGAGTCACCAAGGTACCTCCAAAACCCCCACTTAAAATGGAATATCTAAACAGCTATTGAATAGTAACTCAGGTGTCTCATGAATATCTTAAATTCCACTCATTTTCAACTTCATACTTTATCTATCTCACCAAATGTTTGCTTTCTAATTCTCTTTCCCATGAATGACACCAGTTTTATAGAGATTCTGCAGCCAAAAACCAGACATTTCTCCCCCAGCACGTCAATTTCATTAACCAATGTGTAATTAACACATTCAAAAATTTCACCTCCCTTTACATATTCATACAGATATAAGGTCAGAACAATTCCTAAATAACTTTCTGTTCCATCTACCTTTTCTTCACCACTGCAACTACCTAGTTCTGAATGACATCAAGTATCTCTTGAATTACAGAAACAACTTTCTAAGTGGCCTCCTTGCTTTATGCCAAATGCATCTGCCAATCTGTTCTGCATCCTGAAGCCAGATATATCTATCCCCCAAAGCAAATATCAGCATAGCCTTTGGCAGGATAAAATTTATATGGGTTCCACTCGCTCTTAAGGTGCAAATATAAACTTGTTAACATGGTGTGTCAGGCTCTGGATAAGTGTCACCTTGGTTAGATCTCCAGTTGATGTCTTTCAGTCCTTCTTCATCCATGCCCAGCAGCTATCCACATATACACCTGTATACACTCAGCTTTGGATTCTACTTATACCAACTCTCCTTAAATATCCAAACTATTATTGTCACTCTTATTTCTAGGCTTTTACTCCTATTATTTCCTCAATCATAAATAGGTTACTAACATCCTGGATAATTTCTACTCATTTCTATGTCTTAGTTTAGATAAGATTTGCTTTGAGAAATCTCCTTTTAAGGAAGTCCGTCTAGGTTTGGTCTTTCTTTTTTCTGTTCATTCTGTACTTTCTTTGCGTCTGATGACAACACTCTGTTCTGCAGGTTTCTTTTTGTTTTCCTAGCTCTAATGAGGTGTAATTAACAAATATAATTGTATTTAAAGTGTACAATCAGATGGTTTGATCTATGTACACATTATAAAATTATTATCACAAGCCAGTTAATTAACATACCAATCACCTAACACGTTTATGTTCTGTGTGTGAAAATGCTTAAGATCTATTCTCTAAGCAAATTTCAAGTGTACAATGCTATTAACTATACTTACCATGCTGTACATTAGGTACTTAGAACTTATCATCTTATAAATGAATGTGTATATTCCTACTTCCTCCACCATACAGTCCCTGGCAATAACCAATCTACTCTGATTCTATGAGCATGCTTTTTAAAAATTTACTTATTTACTATTTATTTATTTTTGATTCACATTCTTTTTTTTTTAAGGTTTATTTATTTATTTGAGAGACAGAGTGAACAAGTAAGAAGGGCAGAAGGAGAGAGAAAGAGAATCTTGAGCAGATTCCCTGCAGAGTGTGGAGCCCCACGAAGAGCTCAAGGCAGGGCTCAATTTCACAATCCTGAGATCATAACCTGAGCTGAAACCAAGAGTCATAAGCTCAACCAACTCGACCACCCAGGTGACCCATAGATTCACATTTCTTAGATAAATGAGATACATAAATACATATATCTCACATAGACAACTTAGGTTGTCTCCATATGTTAGCTATTATGAATGATGCCATAATGGAATGTTATTCAGACATGAAAAAGAAGGAAATCCTGCCATTTTTGATAACATAGATGAAGCTGGAGGGCATTTTGTTAAGAGAAATAAGCCAGACAGAGAAAAGTACATAGCATATAATACCACTTGTATGTGCAATCTTAAAAAAAAAAAAAAAAAAGGAAAACTCAGTTTTCTTTTCTCACAGTCTCTTTACCCTTCTGTATCTTCTATTCAACGGTAAGCAGAACTCTTTTCTCTATTGTTCACTATTTAATTCTCTATGCCTATCATCAATTTGATACAATGAGTATTAAATGCATAATTTTAATTATAAAATAAGGATAAAAATAGAAAATATTAAAATGAATGCTGTTCCATATTAGTGAGAAAGTATTCAAATATTTATCACTTTTTATTTCACAATTTATGTTTAAAATGACATTTACTATCTTATCTCTCTCCCTTAGGATGTACAAAACAAAACCAGGCATTCATTTTTCTCTCTTGGACACATCTTTTCATTTTCATTATAACAAAGACTTTTTCAAAGCCACATAAAAGGAATGTATTTGTAATGGATAATGGCAAAATACAAAAAGTATTTATCACAGGCTAAAATATATATATAATAATACAATTTAGAGAGAAAAATATTTATTTAAAAAAATACAAGAAACTGCAAAGTCATTATAGAGATCAAAATATTAACCTATAAATTATTAAATAGGAATATTCATTTCATCCTATTCAATATCAGAAAATTTGTTTGGAAAATGCATATAAAGTTAAAAATATGGGAAAATACTTCTAAATAATCAGAATAGGAATATTCTGCCTTAGAAATGGGATTTTGGAGAAAAGATGAAAGTACTGGGATAGTTTTTAAAGTTCTTTGGATATCCACCTAAAATCAGACAGCATTAGATAACATAACCAAAAACCCATGTGTAGTATTTAATACACAATTTGGTGGCATAGTATCCCCACAAACATGCACACACATCACAAACAACAGCTATTAAATATATTCACAAGAACTAAGAACTATGTGCCACATGCATCTGTTCAAGTGATAGCCATGAGAAATAACAGGGCATCTTACAGACCTGAAGATAAGAGGATCCCCAAATAGTTATCATGTATTCACTGGAAAGCATAGAAAGTCAACTTGAAAAGTAACAGTGAGGCTTAGAACTACATGTCTACCCTTCTAATGGGTGAGTACAAAGGAAGAACAGCCAAAATGCATTCAGAGAAGTATAGCTGCATAACTTCACAAAACTGGGGAGCCAGGGTGGCTCAGTTGGTTAAGCATCTGCCTTTGGCTCAGGTCATGATCCCAGGGTCCTGAGATCTGTCCCACATCAGGCTCCTTGCTCAGTGGGAGCCTGATTCTCTCTCTCTCCTTCCCTCTCCCCCTGGTTGTACTCTCTCTCTCTGTCAAATAAATAAAGAAAATATTTTTTTTAAAAATTAAAAATTAAAAAAAAATAAATTTACAAAACTGCCACAGCTCTCTTCCCAAACAGGGCCCCACACTGGGGAGAAACTATTCATAATGGACTAGAAAGTGAACAGGACAATGGCAAAAGAGGTAAAGGAGGGAGATCAGACATTCTTGGGGAAAAGGGACAAATCTAGGACATCAGGGCAGGCTAGCCACTACATACTAGAACAATAAATAAACAACAACAAAAAACAACAAAGGGAGCTCTGTGAGGTAAGGAAAGCTGGCCCGATTTATTTGCCTTTCTTAATGTCCAAAAAGACTATTAACATGAAAAAAGCAACACAGTGTCAAGGTTAACCCCAATATAAATTTATTAAAAGGAAAATAATTAGAAATAAAATAACATTATTATGGACAATGAAAATTTCTGAAATAATGAAATAAAATGACAGAGATGTCAAAAAATCAGATCAAATCTACAAAGTATTATTTCAAAATGAGCTAAAGACATTAAGAAAATAGCATAAGCTATGAGTGAACAATATACAAACAAATTAGAAAAATTCAGTAATGAGGTCACAGAACTCAGAAAAGAATCTGCAAAAGAAAACATTTCCAAAAAGAATATAACAAAAAATGAGCACAACATATATTTACTTAGGATAATTAGAAGAAGGAAAGTAAATGAAATTAAAAAGGAAATGTAAAGGATGGGCGGGAAACAAACAAATATTGAAACTAGACAACAAAGATTCAATCTATGAATAAAGGGTTCCCTCTAAATAAATTTTAAAATAAAATAAAATTAAAAAATAAAATTAAAGAAACCAAATATAACATCAAAAATTGTAATTCAAGAACACTTCATTTTAGTAAAATTACTTCACTTTAAGGGAAAAATGCAACTTTTGGTCATAAAGAAAGGGAAAAAGCAGCAAGTGATTAATAAGGAAATATAATTAGATTAACATCAAATTTTTCAATAGCAACATATGCCAAAAGAAAATAAAATATTTAAGTACTTAAAATTTACAGTATTTAAGAAAGAAAGAGAAAATGGAAACAAAGTATTTTATACCAAGCATATGTACTCTTAAGTATAAAAAGCACAGATCCATGATTATCAATACACAAGATTCAAGGGTTATTATTCCCATAATCCCTCCCTGAGGAATCCTCTAGAGTTTAAGCATTAGGCAGCCAATATGAGAGACACCAACACAAGAATAGGTTGTTAAAGAGTATACATATATTTACTTGCAGACTTGCAGGAATAAACTAAAGGGAGGATAAAAAGGAAAGTGCACTGTATATATAGCTAATAGGTTCAGACTACAGAGATAGAGCATAAAAAATAGAGGAAAGTGAAAAAAGCTCATGAACAAAAATTAAATCTTATCCATAATTACATTAATATTTTCATTAGTATTTTTATTCCTTTATGTTTATACTGCAAAATAAAGTAAATGATCAATAATGGGATAGTGTTATTTTTTTAACCCTTGTATTCTTGAGACTAGGGTTTTAAATTTGAAGACACAATATACAGATGTTACACAGGAGATGTTAGTATAAGATTCTATAATGCTGAATTTGAATTGGTCATTGCGGAAAGAATGAAGAAGTCGAATTCTGCCACACACTTAAAAACACATTTTAAAAATGGGAAAAACTAAACAGTGGTGTTTAGACATGCACAACTGAATGAAACAAATAGGAAATAAAAAAGCACAGAAGTGATTCTGTAAAAATCAAAAGAATGGCTGCTTTTGGAGGGAGGAGTTCACACTGACACTAGAAGGTCTTCAAGGATATCTAGTAAAGTCTATTTTTTTTTTCTACATGATTATAAGGGTGTGTTACCTAGTTCACCTTAAAATAACTTGTCAATATATGTATTTTTTTAAGATTTTATTTATTTATTTGACAGCCAGAGATCACGAGTAGACAGAGAGGCAGGCAGAGAGAGAGGAAGGGAAGCAGCTTCCCCGCTGAGCAGAGAGCCCTATGTGGGGCTCGATCCCATGACCCTGAGATCATGATCTGAGCCGAAGGCAGAGGCTTTAACCCACTGAGCCACCCAGGAGCTCTAATATATGTATTTATTTTATGTGATTTAATATATTTTAATAATAAAAACTGGAAATAAAGGGTTAAATTGTTTTTAAACTTTGAAAGACAAACAAAAATGAAAGACATAGAATTCTCTTTGTGACTACAATATGTTGATCCATGGCAAGACCTGGCCCCAAACTCTGCACTTATTCATTTCTTCAGCTCCTATTTTTCAGTCAATGTAGGAATCTCAGGATCATAGCAGGTGAAGCACTAAGTTTTTTTTTTTTTTTCTCCTCTAGTTGTATTGTATCCAAAAATGTCCTTTCTGATTGAATTTCATACAGTGCTGCCCTCATGGCGTCTGGTCATGGCCACTCCCACCCAAGGCTTTGGCAAGACCTTGGAGAGACTATGTGGCAAAATGTTACCAAATACAAATATCTCTTAGTGACTGTTACAGAGGGAATGTTAGTAGTTTTACAAAAGTTGTACTGTGAAATCCATTCTCAGGATACATTTCAAGCAGGAGTTTACATTTTCCCTTTGCAGGAGGGAGGAAGTGAGCACAAAATGGTAGAGAAGCAGTATACTAAAGGCAAACTAGAGTGTCAGATCAGAGTAGTTAACAGAACCAAAAGAGAAGCTGATTTGTGGGAATGATTAGCGATTGGAGGTTTTATTTTTTATTTTTGTAATTTAATTTTATTTTTTCTGTCTTCCAAGATTGGAAAAGGTTTTAAATAAGAAAATTTTTAGGAACATAATTCACTGTCAAGTCAGATGAAGACATGCCTTTGAGGAAAACAAACAAACAAAAATGTCCAGGTAAACTGATGAGTGCTTCACTAAAGCATATAAAAGCAAAGGAAATATTCAAACAAGATAACTCTAATAAATAAGACATATTATTGGCTAGGAGTTTTGGTAACTTATGGAAGAACATGTTGAAATGGCATTAAAATCACATGATATGATGCAAGTATTCATTGTGTATAATTATACTAAAATTACTGCCTAATAAAATGTATGTAATTTTCATTTCATGTTGTAGATTCTCATCCAATCTTCTTGTTATCATCAGTATGTTTGTAGGAGGACTTGGGAGTTGTGAACATGAGTTCTTAGTCACTGTTTTGAATATTCTTGTCCCTTTAACACTATGTTTGTATCCCATCAGGACTTTGGGTACAAACGTTGAAAACCAAAGGCTTAATAATCTACCACTTCTATGATTCCCTGATTTCATGATTTAGCAAAAACACTGCCTACATATATTCACAATATTAAATGGTTTTAGTATCACCAACAGCTTAAAAAGTTCTTCACATTTTGAAAGACATAAATATTGTTTAAAGGATGGGAACACTACATAAACATTCAAGTTTTTGCATATATATATTTTAACTACCTTTTTTATTTTAGAATTTTATTTATTTGGCCCAGAGAGAGAGAGAGAGAGAGAGAGATCACAAGCAGGCAGAGTGGCAGGTAGTAGGAGAGGGAGAAGCAGGCTTCCTGCTGAGCAGGAGGCCTAATGTAGAGCTTGATCTCCAGACCCTGTGATCATGACCTCAGTCAAAGGCAGACGCTTAATCAACTGAGCCACCCAGTTGCCCCGTAACTACCTTTTAAATAATTTAACACAATACATATTAGTTAACAATTTATGTATTTTCCCTTATAGTCTTAGCTTTCCTAGAAGCTTTTTATGAGAAATAGATATTTTATTAATAATCTCTTAGGGAATTCAGGTTAATTAGTATTCAGATGAATTCAGAAAATTATATTATTAGGAGTACATAGTGCATTTTCTTCAATTTATTGTATAATATTTTTTAATTCAAAAACTTCTTAGAATACCACCTTGTATAGAACTTTAGTTCTTGGATCTATGATGTATACTTTTTAAAAATTATTATTTAAATTCCAGTTAGTTACATATGGTGTAATATTAGTTTCAGGTATATAATATAGCAATTCAAAAATTCCATACAACACCCAGTGCTCATCACAAGTGCACTCCTCTTTAATCCCCCTCACTTATTTAATCCATCCCTCCTCCCCTCTGGTAATCATAGTTTGTTCTCTATAGTTAAGAGTTTGTTTCTTGGTTTGTCTCTCACTAGCTCTCTTTTCCCCTTTGCTCATTTGTTTTGTTTCTTAAATTCCACAAATGGGTGAAATCATATGGTATTTGTCTTTCTCTCATTATATAATACTCTCCAGCCCCATCCATGTCTGTGCAAATGGCAAGATTTTATTCTTGCTTATGATGGAGTATATTCCAGTTGTGTTTGTGTGTGTGTGTGTGTGTGTGTGTGTGTGTAATATCTTCTTCATTATATAAACCGCTGCTATAAACAACAGTGTGCAAGCATCCCTTTGAATTGGTATTTTGTATTCTTTGGTACCTACTAGTGAAGTTGTTAAATCATAGAGTACTTCTATTTTTAACTTTCTGAGGACCCTCCAGAGTGGAAAGCACCAGTTTGCATTGGTAAGGTAGAATCTGAGTTTTTCAGTCTAATGTTTTTCTATCTTTCTTTCTCATTCTCTTCCTTCCTTCCTTTCTCTCTTTTCTTTTCTTTTTTAAGATTTTATGTACTTCTCTGACAGAGAGAAAGAGCAAAAGCAGAGAGAACAGCAGAGGGAAAGGGAAAAGAAGATTCCCTGCTGAGCAGGGATCTCCCCCTCACCCTTAGCCATATGGATCTTAATCCCAGGACCCTGAGATCATGACCTGAACTGAAGGCAGATGCTTAACTGACTGAGCCATGCAGGCGCCCCCAGAGTCTTATATTTCTAAGGAGAATCATATCAACTCTTGGAGGACTATTAACTCATCAGTTCTAACTTGTAGCGAATTCAAAAATTTCATTGGAAATGAAAATTCACTAAAATTTATAAAAATATCTGGTTATTTATCTGGCAGGCAGCTATGGTAAAATCCCATACTTCAATTTTTATAGGACTTGGAAGCCCATTCATCAACATCTACTCCAGTTTTGTTTTTGTTTTTGTTTTTTGACATAAAAGACAATCAAACATTAAAATAGTAAATCAAGTTGGATTTGAGGAGACAGAAAGTTACTTCACAGTCCAAACGACAACTACATAATGTAACCATAAGACATTGGTACCACCACATCTTATTTTTTGCTGGACAGTTTTAAAGTTAAGCATGACAGATCATAACTGTCATTTATGGAAATTAAGTTCTCCAAAGAAAAAGATCTCCAAAAATTGGAGATAATTTTCAAAATAAATTTTGTGACATTTTTATTATGGTATCTTAAGAAACTGGTTTTTATTGCTACTTAAAATTAGGAAAAAATAAACTAAAATATGCTTGTGTTATATTTCTGTTATCTTTTGAAAGTACCAAAGTATAAGGTACTATTTTGCTTCTTTCATAAAGATAAATTGAATAATGATGAAAATGAATAGAGTCAAAATTACTTATGTCACTATAATTAGTTTATTCCTACAATGCATTTGTGTATATATTCCTATATGATATATTCCTAAATTATATACAGGTGTTCTTAAATGATAATAGGTATAGATAGTATATCTCTAATATAAATGGTTAATTTATTAGTATAATTTTTCTACTAAGTCTCACACTAAAAAAAAAATATTTCCTTTGTGATTTGATTCACTCTAAGTAAAAGAAAATATACACAACAGTTAAAATTGAATAAAAGAGTTCTGATCTTACATACAAACATACAGAACTTCTTATATACAAATTGCATTGCACTTCAGAAGAGGACAGGTTAGATCACTTTTTTTCCAATAGTAAATGATTTCTTTTTACAGATGGTAATAACAGTATTATTTACCATGAATTGAACATTTATAATTGGGATGCATCATTCTAATTGTTTCATATATTTCCTTTCTTTGTACTTCAACATATGCTTGAATCACCATTACCATCATAAAGATGGAAAGAAAACCTAACTCAGAGAACTACCTTACTCACTCAAAATTACATATTTAGAAAGTAATAAAATTATGATTCAAATTTAGTTTTGTCTGAGTCCAAAGTTTGTCGTATTTACCCTTTACACAGAGTTAGTCGCTAATCTCTCTGTATTGTCCCTCTCATGGTAATCCAGCTAAGGCCTGCTGAGTACTTTGGGTATTGGGAACCTGAGAAGTAGTAGATATGTAGAAGGGAGATAGATGTTGGCCATATCTGAATGAACAGGTATTCACTGACACTAACCATCAGCAATAGGTTTCCCCACCCAAGACATACCTTCCAGGTACACCTCACTGGGGCCAGGAACAAACCAGGCAGTAAACTGCACTGGGAATAAGGGATAAGTCTTAGAAGGAAGAACAGTAGTATTGTCCACACTAAACTGAGGTAGACACAGAGCTGAAATCACAATAATCAGTGAGTATATGGGTTACCTATGCTCACCTATAAGCGCAGACCGCACCAAGCATGGAAGCTGCAGAATCTTACACACAGCTCCTCTGGAGCTGCTCCTGTACTACTATTAGACCAGGATCTACTAGCTCTGGTACTGAATGTGAGCAAACCCAGAGAGGATTGATAATTTTAACAATCAACTCTGAGTGGTTATGGCTTCTGCAGAATGATTCTTCACATTTTTAGTCAAGGAGTGTACTTGATAGCTGCTTGAATTAAGGTCTTAGTCTGTCACTATTAAAGAAAGAAAAATAGGAAATAAAATATTTAAATGTATTATATTGGTTGCATTAATACTCTAATTTAACATGCTAAGCTAATAATGCACAGAAGAAAATGCTATAGGTTTAAAATAAAATTGCATGCTATAAACAGAAAAATGTAAGAGCAACTAATACAAACCCATGAAGTTGATAATTAAATTTGTTATATAATAGGAATGTTTTTAAAACAGCAACAGAATTACAACTTTTTACATTAATTTCTTCTCAAAGTCAAAATTAACCTAAAACAAAAATACTACTGAGGTTCTATTATAGAAGAGGCCTATTGAACATAGACAAAAGCCTTCTCATGGATGAGCCTATTATTTTCTAGATTAATGTCACATAGATTACAGTTTCTTATAAACACATTTTATCAAAAGTCAAAACAATCATAGCAATTATTTTTATTTCTTTGATTTGCCTTAAACTTAAGGTGTCCATGAAATGTTTAAAACGTATCATTCTATATTTACAAGAGAACTTTAAATATATTTTTTTAATGCTTTGAGGTAGTTCTAATGTTTCTGGGGAAAAAATTGAATGTTTCTCCCTCAGATGATTTCAATTGTACTTTCGACCATAATTAAACAAGCAATGCTTAACGTTCACAGATGAAGAACTGTCAGAATATTATGTCATCAGACTTCCTGTAAACAAGGCACTTGTTATTTCTAATTGATTGAGAAAGTGGTACTATTGAACCATGATTGATTTCTCTTTTCTATTTTGTGCAGCTAGTGATTGTTTTGTGTGGTATGTCACTATAAAATGACTCCTTATTTAATTTTTGGAGTCTAAACAGTCTTATTGTATTCTAGCAGTCCACATACTTAATTTGGCAGCATGTACTTGATGTTTGCAGTTAGATCTGGAATCTCATCTAAAAACCATTATTTTATCATTTATGGTAAACAAGTTCCAAAAACAAACAACAGTGATTTCAATCAGAAATATTACAGTATAAGTTAAATACATGTTTTTAAGCCATCTTTCTTAATCCAAGATATTTTTTCTACACCTCAATTATTGATAAAGTTATAAAAAACCAGTAGCCAAATAGAAGATACAAAAACAAAGCAAGATTGCCAACAAAGAAATGTTTTTCTTAAATGCCTTGAAAACAAATTGGAAGTCAAGAGAATGTGACTAATATCTGATATTTAAATCAACCTAAGCCACTGAGGATAATCATATCTATATGAATGTAGTTCCAAGCATGGCCTAGCTAAAAAAATTAAAGCAATAATCCTGTTGGTTGTATAATGCATGTAAAGCAGGGTAATTTGCATAGATTACAAATAATTGAAAGGCAAATTTAGGTATTTGTTGCTGTTGTCAGTAAAAACAAATTGCAAATAAAATTAGTGAATTTGATATCTGATGTGGTCAGAAGGTAGTGTATTCAATTGATCTGATGTCAGGGACATTGGTTTGTTATATGAAGTGCACTTTGTTACAGGTGCCTGGGTGGCTCAGTGAGTTAAGTGTCTGCCTTCAGCTCAGGTCATGATCCCCGGGTCCCGGGATCCAGCCCTGCATCTGGCTCTCTGCTCAGCAGGGAGTCTGCTTCCCCTTCTCTCTCTCTGCCTGCCTCTCTGCTTGTAATTTCTGTCTGTCAAATAAATAAATAAAATCTTAAAAAAAGAAATTAAAAAAAAAGAAATGTACTTTGTTCAATAGGAACATACATAGATAAAATATCCAATATGGTAGCTCCTAGCCACAGGCAGATGTTGAACACTGAAAATGTGGATAGTGCAAGAGGATGTGCACTTTTTTAGTTGATTTAAATTAACATAAATTTAAAAGCTCATCTATTTTAGTTACTTGAAAAATTTTAAATCTGTTTGGACAACTTGATGTGTATAAATTTATATTATCAAACTTAAATATTATAAAGTACAAATAGAGATCAAGTAATTCCAGTGAAAAATCAGCATCCAAATTAAGATGTTTTGTGAATGTAAAATACTTACCAGATTTCAAAGACTAACTAAAAATATATAGATTTTAGTTATGTTTTCATATTGATTATATATAAAATACTTACATTTTTATTTAACTCAATATTTTATATATGTTTTCAATATTTATATTTTTAGTGTAGCTACTGAAAAAATTAGAATTATGTATGTGTCTCACATTATATTTCTGTTGGATAGTACCAAAAGAGAACAGAAGTCTACAGAGTATTAAATTTATATATATTGTTAAAAATATATTTTAGGTTAATCTATTTTAAATTCACTTACATTTTCCTCTACTTTCCATAGTCACATCCTTCCCCACACTGTTCCCAGAACCAGAAATTCTGATATTGTAACCCACAGTGTTGTTTTGATGGTGATACAAAGGTGTAATTGAGAGAGGAAGCATGAAGGTAGAAATGTTTTAGACTTTTCTTTGGCACAGTATATTATTCTATTTTTATTCCTATCAATGATTAAGAAGAAATGGCAAAGAGAAAAAAAAATAAGTGAGACCAATACAGATTCAAAGAAAAGGGGGGATGGCCTCTGCAATGGCCCATGTTTCCACCAAGGAAGTTGTGAGAGCAGGTACCACTATGATCTTTCAGAACAGGATGGGGAAAGACTCCTTCACATAACAACATTTAGTCAGCCCAGGTCCAGGGTTAAAACATGTTATCAGAATAGTACTGGTGCTATTAGGAAGAAGTGACCAACTGGGAGAATAGTCTACAAATCACCTCAAAGTACACAATTTTG